>CAKOAT010154933.1:11464-68199 GCA_932364175.1 Eruca vesicaria subsp. sativa | reverse complement strand
TAGTAAGTCTACCAATTTTTTTGTTTTTGGTTTCAAAGGTAAAGATGTTGACGTACTTGTAGGTCTACATTACAAAAAAAATTATTTTGGTCAATTGCAAAAGTAACCTGTGCGTTGACAAGTAGACTGCATCGTAAGTCTACACGTATGTGTAGACATATAATACAGTCTACTTTCGCGATACAGATCAGAGATATGATGAAAAACATGTAAAGAGTTACCTTGACACCGGTTTAAAGCTTGTTTCCAAGCTTTTCCACCGTCCAGAATCCAAATATGAGCAAAAGAAGCAACCTTTACGATCCACTTGTGGATAAAATCGAAATTATGAAGTTTGTGTTTATGAAAATGAGAGTTATGAGGATTGTTTAGATGAAAATAGAGAGGAAATGAAGTATTGTTTGTTTAGAAAGTGAAATAAGTGGTTGAAATTTCATAAACACAAGCTTAAAGAGCTCATCNAGGAGAAATGTTTAGGGTGTAATAGGTTTTTAATAATTTTCGAAAATAAAATCAGATTTAAAAATAATGGCAATTTGGTAAATAAGTGGAAACATGAGGAGAGTTTAGGTTTTTTAAGAGTGAATAGTAATGGACAAAAAAAAAGAGGTTGGTTTTGTGTTTGACTTGAAATTTTAGGTTGGTTTTGCAAAAACCCCATAAATTATAAACTAAATGAATTATATTTACAGAATAACATATATTTATATAGTTTACAACATACTTCAACTTATTAAAGAAAAATGCTAAATAAGATAATTAAAATAAGAAATAATTTATATTTTAATATATATATATCTAAATTAAAATATTAGGAGATAATTTAATATAAAATATTGGATTATGTATTTGTAAAGAGTTATAAAGATTTATATTTGTAATGACTCTAGTGTTATTCAATCAAGACTTTTCAAAACTATGTTAAAATCTAGTGTTATTAGATTCATAATTTTACAAAGTTAATAAAAGTCTTATGTTATTCATTTTTTTTGGAAAATATTGATTTGCCAATCTCTTAAAATCTGTGGTTATTGGTTTATGGATTTTACAAGTTTTTCTTCATAAAATATATCTATCAAAGTATTTCACATTGACCATGTATTCTCAAGGATTTTCTCATTAAACTGAATTTTGTTATATTTTAAATAGGGAAGATTACTAGAATAACATCAAATTCTGTTATAATTACTAGAATAACATACATTTTTAAAAAATTACTAGTTTATTTTTTATCCCTAGAATACCCTTATTTTCTTTGTAAACAAAAAAAAAATTGTAAATTTTTTTTTTACAGAAAAAAAAAAATTTCGAAATATATAAATAAGTCTACTGTTAAAAATCTGTGACACTTGATGGCAATTTTATTCGTAACTGACATACTTATTTATTTTCAAAGACTTACTATGGCAGACTTTAAATCGTTACATACTTTCTGAAATAAGTCTGCTACACATGATAGTAGATTTAATTACAATAGCAGATTTGTTTTTATTTGGCAGACTTTTATAGCAGATTTTTTGTCTTATGATGACAAGTTTATAATATTTCGAACACTTTCATAATGGTGGGCATATTTTGTCACAGACATTTTATAATTTCGCAGATTTTCGAGTTCATGAGATAGCAAACTTTCTGAATCAGCATGCTTTGTTGCAGGCTTATATTTACAAAACCAACTTCTATCTGCTAGCAGACTTTAACCTAATTATGGCAGACTTTTAAGGAGTTATGTTGTGGCATACTTATTTGCGAAAATCGGTTTAGGAATAAAATTTAAAAATTTTGGGTTAGTAATTGAACCAAAAAATCCGACCACTAACCATAACCAGTTATTAAAACCTAGGTTTAGCCGTGAAAACTTCTTCTTCTCCAAGTCACGATGTCTTCTCTTTTTCACAACTGATTCTCTCACATTAATCCCAAAAAATCAGTGATGGATATTACAGTTATTTGTGGCCAGTGGTTATTCGAGAAAGATAAATGGATGTTTCACGTTGATAGCAGAAGAGGAAGCAGAGTAATTCCAGTGAAAGACAACACAAGCTTCAAAGATATGATTACCATGGTTTATGAGGACTACGGATTAGACAGAGACGATGTTATTATCGAATTGAGTTACATGCTTAGTAGGAAGAGCTTGATGAAGCTAACTCATGTCACACCTCCAGTTAAAATTGGGAATTCTCCAGATTTTCAAGGTTTCATCAATCTCCAAAAGTCTGACCAAGTTCGTCTATGCGTGGAGGTCTCTTTAAGAAGCAACAAGAAAACGATGAAACATAGTCGCTATGAAGAAAACGTGGACGTCTATGCATGGAGGTCTCATTATAATCACGATGAAGACACAGACACTGATGGAGAACGATTTGACTATTGCGATGATTCAGACGGTGCTACATCAGATGATGAGGATTTTATAGCATATGGATTAACTCCAGAAGTAGATATAGAGATGAAGAAGGAGTATAAGCCAAAGATTTGGTCAGCGAAAAAATCAAAAAAGGATTCAGTAGTCATTCCACATGTGTGGCAACAACTGAATTCGATAAATATAGTTGTTGGCCAGAGTTTTGACTCCAAGTCTGCATTACAAAAACGACTTCAGATCTTGACGGTAGTGCAACAATTTGATTATGATGTCGAGTACTCAACACCGACTCTGTTAATCGTAAAGTGTTGGGTTAAAGGCTGTAGTTGGAAGTTAAGAGCATCACCAACAAGTGATACTCCTCGCTTTACCGTACGCATCTATGTTTCTGAACATACTTGTTCAGTTACAGAAAGATCAGCTCGTTGCAGACAAGCAACACCAGAGATTCTCGGATCTTTATACACTGAATTCATTGGTGGAGTGGAGCCAACCATTTTGCCAAGTCATGTGCGGCAGTCCCTCAACATGTGCTTTGGAATAAAGGTTTCTTTTTTTACTTGTGTATTCAAATTTTTTTTTTTATATATCTAACTGTTTCTTACTATTGTGAATGATAGATTAACTACTGGAAAGCTCACCGGACACTGATTTGTGCAAGAGAATTGGTTAGGGGATCCGCAGAGAGTGGCTACCATGAGTTACCTGTGTATCTTCACATGATTAGAAAGGCGAATCCTGGGACGTTCACTCGCCTTGTAGTAGATTCTAGTGATGATTTAAGTATCTTGTCATTGCATTTGATGCTAGCATCAAGGGCTTTCCATTCATGAGAAAGGTTATTGTGGTCGATGGCACATTCTTGCAAGGAAAGTACAAAGGGACTCTACTAATTGCGTCATCACAAGATGGCAACTTCCAGATATTTCCAATTGCATTTGCGATAGTCGATACTGAAAACGATGAATCGTGGAAGTGGTTTTTCAGGCAACTCAGCTGTGTGATACCTGATGATGAAACACTTGCTATTATTTCTGATAGACACAAATCGATTGGCAATGCAATTTCTGAGGTCTATCCATCTGCCAGCCGTGGATTTTGCACTTACCACTTGTATAAGAATGTCTTGTTAAAGTTTAGAGGTCGTGAGTTGTTTGGTTTGGTTAAAAAGGCAGCTAATTCGTTCAGACTTTCTGATTTTGAGACAATATTCGATGAGATCAAAGCACTGCACCCGGCTTTGCATGGCTATTTGCAGAAAGCAGATGTAAAAAAGTGGGCACGAGCTCATTTCCCTGGTGATAGGTACAACTTGACTACGACCAACATAGCTGAATCTATAAACAAAGTGCTTTCAGATGCAAGGACTTTGCCGATTGTAAGACTTTTAGAAGCAATAAGGCAAATGATGACGCGCTGGTTTTCAGCACGGAAGAATGATGCAGATTTGATGAAAACAACTCTAACTCGTGGAGTCGAGAAGCTTTTAGAGGTACACTTGAGTTTCTTCCTCTCTGGAACCATTTCATTCAGCAATAAAGGAATCATCTTCGTGAAAGGACGACACTCTTCTACAAGATCTGTGTGGCTCGGGACAACAGCCTGTATGCTATCATAAACATGGATTATTTTCTTGTCAAGATCCACTTCTAAAGCGACCCAATGGTTACCATTTATCAAGTGGCAAAGAAACAAGCGATCCACATCCTTCACCCACTTTCTGTTGTTGGAAAACTCCCGAGGGTAATTGCCATTGAAGACCTCCTTGTAGGTATCTGAAAACTTCCACGTCTTAGGATCATATTTCTTGTAGTCTCTGACCCACATTTTGACAAACCAGTGCTCAAGAAACGCTATCTTTGATGAAGAGTATGGTGAAGGGTCCCTCATATATCTTTTATGAAACATAAGCATTGCAGATACCATATGCTGTAAACAAAAAAAAAAAGAATGAGTGTCTATTAGCCACACGGTTTCATGCTGATAGAAGAAAAAAACAGAAACTTACAGAATCTGTTAGCCACCCACATTCATCTCTTTTCCAGTAATTTCTTGGTGTTATTAGCTTCAAGTAGAAGTGAGTGTCTACTTCGTCATCCCTGAGACGAATAAAAAAGAAGCTCAAGTTAGTTAAACAGTAATGAATTACTAAGAACACATAAGAGATTACTCATTACACTTACCCAAGAGTTCGCAGATAATCCATTAGCTTTCTAAATTTTGTCTCCTCAACTTTAGCAAAGGGATCATAGACAGAATCATCACCTGTAATGATTCTCTTCACAGTTGAGTTACCTACATATGGATATACTTGAGTCTTCGTCAGTTGTGGCTTGCGTTTTTGCAAAGGTTCTTCTAAGAGTGATGCCATCAACTGATTTAAGGTGGCATTTAGGTCTCCATATTTTTTCTTGTCTTCTGAATCAGACCATGTTCCATCAGAATCTTTAAGTTCTGGAGCTACATTCTTCTCCTTCTTAACTTTTTTCAAATCTCCAGCTGTTTTTTTTACTTGATTTTTTCCAGCAATCTTTTCACCAGCAGTGTCAACTAGAATAGGAGACATTACCTTGACCTCAGATTTTTTGGCGTTCTTTCTAACCACACATTGTACTGCCGCATTAACATCAAATGGTGTCTTGTCTTGGACCATCCATGACTATTTGAGTATGTCAAACATAATTACAAGTTAAGTCTATTATATAGTTACTTTAACTTAAAATAAACATACTTGTAATAGAAGCAAAACACTAACCAGGTCATTGCTGTTGACTTCATCTTCTTGGTTTACAATGTTTGCATCATTTTTGGGGGCAGTAGTTTGCATCTGCTCTCTAATTTTGGCAACGTCTTCTTGTAAACTTGAGATTTGATTGCCAAGTACCTGCTCGGCTTGACCAACTCTTGCATTTACTTTTGCGTCAATCTTTGTGTCTACTACAGTCAACACCTTCTCAGCAACAATTGTGTCCATATTTTGAACCGTTGCAGTCAACGTCTTCACTGCTTCTAGTAGATCATGCCTAAATCCATCATCTCCACCTGAGTTAAGGCTGGATCCACATACCTGCTATAAAACAAGAAACAAACTCAGCAATAAGCTCAAGTAAAAAAAAAAAAAAATTTAGCACGGCTTAACCAACTAAACTCAGATATTCCAGATCGACTTCACAAATTAGACTCAGCAAAACATATAAGTAAAAAATAAAGTAAGCTTACTCACTATGGTTGTCTTCTTTGCTGTTCTTTTTTCCTTCCTATCATCTTCTTCATTTGATAATTTCCTTTTCTTTTTGTTTGCTACTGGTTCATTAGTTGTCTTCAAGCTCCAATGCTTATCATCAAGCTGCCCATTTAAAATGTCTAAAATCAAGTTGTGAAGATCATCATCAACATTGTCATCATCCCATTGAGGGTATATGTTGGGTTCAGCCTTAACAATGAGATGTCTGACACGCACCTACCAATCAAGTCATGTAAAAACATTAGTATGAATACATTACAAGTGATGTCTTTTAATAAGAGTTAACAAGAATATAAGAAACTTAACCTTCTGGTAAGCTTTTTTCTCTTTTCTATAAAACTGATCCCACTGTATCCGGGGACGGGATCCAGACCAAGAGAGAAGAGGAACTTGGTTACTGTCAATATGGTTCCCATATTCAAGCCCAATACCAGGTATTGATTCATACACCCAGATAAGAAGCGCGTGAACACATCCACGAAGAGTATATTTCTTCTTTTCTTCATATGATACAATTTTTACTGAATTAACGAGGGTGGAAAATCCCACACGTCCCCAAGGGTATCTGTCAAATGCCTCTGCATCTAGGACTCTCTTTGCTTCTTCCAAAGGAATCCTGCTACCTGGAGAGATGCCTAATATGCCAATCGATAAGACACAAAGTAAACCAATCATTCTTCTCTTCTCAAATGACCAATTCCTAATGCGAGGGAACAATTTGCGCAACTCAGATAGCATTGGACCATGTGAAGGAGACACACCAATCTCTTCCCAAAAGGCCTTATGATCAACCTCCACCTTATCATTGATGTCGAAAGGCTCACAATTTAAACATGTTATTTCACCAAACTCATATAGCGAAAACCTGATTGGCTGACCTTCTATTAAAGACCATAGCTCATGAATATTATCCACAACCAGTTGGTTTGTCAACATATGGTGAACGACTTGGGCTGACCATGTATAATCCATCTCTTTCAACCTTATAATAACTCCAACAGAAGATGCCTTAATTGATTCCCACGCATCTAAGCCAACAGCTTCCTCCACCATCGGCAAATTACCCAAGTGACAATTATGATTCATTGATCGATGTTGCAGTGGACATTTTCCCTCTTCATAAAGTCTTGCTGGATATGTTTTGTGAGTGCTTGATGTAGTCATATCTCTGTAACATACAGAAACCGAAATTCAAATAACATACATGAGTTCTTTAATGGTGCAGTAACATTCAATTTAAAAACACCAAAAGAAACTATGAACGAGACTCACCTTGATGCCACGATTTCTGGGTCGATTGAATAGCTTCAAGAGGAGATGAGGTTGTACTTCTAAAGAAACAACTGAGAAAAAGTGAATGAAGATACGACCTTTGACAGAACTGAAAATTTCAAAAAGGGGATCTAGGGTTTGTCGAGTAGATTTTGAATTCGCTACCCTTATGTGAATCGAAGGCTTTAGTGGTAGAAAAGGATACAGACATGACCGAATTGATGAGGAATCATATTAATAAGAATCGAGACTTTGAAAATCACAGTTTGGGGATTTAGGTTTTTGGGGAGAAAGATATGTCGGGGGAGAAGAAGATGTCGGGGAAGTAATTGTTTTTTTTTCATATTTGTCTTTGCTCAATAAACCTTCTATCTTATGTAGAGTCTTTCAAAATCTGAAAAAGTTATATTTCCTGTTTAATTCTATTTTTCATTTGGGTATTTTAGACTTTAACTCACATTTACCTTCTTTTTTTTTTTTAGGTATGTTATTCTAGTCATTAGATAGAAATTGTGTGTTAGTATAAGTAATTTCCCTTTAAAATATTGTGTAATTCAACATTCCTTTTCAAATAGGTGAATCGTTTTTCTCGAAGTCAGATACCTATAACACAAATCACATCTCACGAAGCTTCTGTTCTCTCATAAACTTTAGCAACAACGTGTCCATTTTTACATGTCTCTCTCTCCTTCTTATAAGAGAGAATTAGGCAAATACCCAAAGTTAAGGTCAATATTAGAGGATTACACATGAGTTGACATAACTCTAAAGTTTTGTACAATTTGGTCTTAGTTAGACACTGAAACCCTTCTTAAAATTGGCTGACACTCTCTCTCCTTCTATTTTGTAGCCACACTCTCTCTCCTTTTATTTATCTCTTTATTTTTTATTATACTTTCTTTACTTTCACATTTTTTCTTCCATATATTTTAACATAAGAAACAAAGTATTGATTTGTTTTATTACATCACAGATTGAGAAAATCATCATTGCAATATCTTTAAAATCACCGATTGTTAACAAATGTGTTATCTGTAACAAATAATGTAAATGTTAATAGATGTGTTAGCTGTTAACAAATACATGTACCAGAAGTGTTAGCTGTTAATAAATTTGTTAACAGTTAATGTCTCTGTTAACACATCTGATACATGTATTTGTTGACAGCTAACACATCTGTTAACGTCTACAAAAATTGTTAACAGTTAATGTCTCTGTTAACAAATAGATAATGTATAATTTTTAATGTTCATATCACAGTGAGTAAATATAAAAAATCAAAGTTATTCTTCAAAACCACAAAGGAAATATATATATATATATATATATTTTTTTTTTGAATAAGTGAAAAAATATTTAGAAAAGAGAATGACAAAGACAAAAATGATAGGAGAGTTTGAGAATGGGGAAGAAGTGAATCGAATGAAAGAGAGAGACTGTCAGAAAATAGAGTGTCAAGAGAGAGAGAGAGAGAGAGTGGTGAGAGTAAAATAAGAGAGAGACAAAGGGCTTTTTGGTCATTAAAATTAATTCCATCACATCATGTGTATTTCCCTAATTAAGGGTCCAAAAAGGATATGTGAGCAAATAATCTCTTCTTATAATTCATATCTCAATGTTCTATCACGTTCTTTTTTATATCAATCACGTTCTTATATCTTTGTTTTCCTCAGTAACAAATTGCAGTATGCTACCTCTAAAATATGCTCTTAAATACCAGAAGATTTTTATATACCAAAAAAAAAATCTTCGTACGATCCAAAAATGTATTACCCGTTGATGATGGTGAAACAACATACAAAATCCCAGAACAAGAGTTTATAAAACAAAACGACGTAATCTAATGCGATACTTGAAAATAAACTTTAAAAAAGTTATAATTATCTCCAATAAAAGAATCAGTAATAATCTACAAAACTCTTTGAAAAATATCTGAGAAATTTAAATATCACCAAACAAAGGTTGAAAATCAAACAAAGGTCGACAACTTACATGTAGGTCATCTAGGTTAAAAATCAATTGCAAAACTAACCAAAATGGACAATTTTTAGTAAGTCGTCCAGACGACCTCTGTGGAAGTCGTCTGCAGCAATGTTTAATAAAATTTCATTTTCTCTAAGACTATAAAGATTTTTAACATTTTCTTGTTAATTCATGTATATTAATCAATATTAGAGTTATTGAATGAAATTTATAACTTAATTGGTGATATTTATAAGGTTACCAACCTTCATGTTAATATTTCTAGTTAATAAGAAAAGACTTCATACGAAGTCGTTTAAAAGACTTCTCGGGAAGTCTCTACGTTAATTGTTGTAAAATTTGTATTTTTAAAGAGTGATAAGTATCAAGATATGTTTTTTTTAACTTTCAAAAATACTAAGTAACTTCAAGAATATCAAATTATGTGGTTTAGTGTCTTCTGTGTTAGTTTTTGAATTTGTGAAATGTTTGATCTTTTGTAAATTTTACTAAGTTTTCTTGACTAGGTAGAGTGATAAAAATATTTCTTGGTATGAATCAGAACAAATAATGTTTTCAGACAGTTAACTAATGTTATCTTGCAAAAGAAATGAATATGGTAAACAAAACTAAAAACATCTAATCTTATATACCAAATGAGACTTGTTACAATCAAGCATAAGAATTTGACCATAAACAAAGTTAATTATCATTTGATTTCACTTTTTAAACCTCCGAACATCAAGTTGTATCTACGTCCCACATACAAAGTTTAATAATCAGCTCGACAAAAGATCTTATGCTTTGTTTGTATCTTTGTTTCAATACAAATTTTGGTCCATTCATTTTCTTCACACTGCAACATTCACACAATCCAACACACGCTCTTGCTCCTTATACCTACAAAAAAGACTCTTCTCAAATTAATAAAATAAAAAATGAAAGTGCTTAGGATAATGAAAAATTGCATCTTCTATGACCTTAATAGATCGTTGTCAACAAAGATGCAATGAAGCCTATCTCCAATAGCCTTGTGAACAAGAGTTTTCTTTTTTTTTCTTTTTTTAAAGAATTAATATTAATGATTTTTTTCTTAGATTATTTTTTTGTTTTAATTTAGTAAAAAATATTATTATGTAAAATTTTAAGTTTATTTTTTATTTTTGGAATACAATAATATTTAAGCGGGATTTTTTTTTTTTTAATTTTAGGCGGGAATATTAGGATGACTTACATGTAGGTCGTCTGGTTTAAATTATTCACTAGACGAGTTACATGTAAGTCGTTTAGACCCTAAACATAACTCTTAAACGAAATTAAATTTAAAAAATGTTTATTATACACATAAATAAACACATATACGTAAAAATTAAAAATTTCAAACAAACATTTTAAATTTTCAGTTTTAGTTTAGTAAACAATTATTATTTTGTAATTTTTTTCTGAATAAAATAATATTTAAGCGGCAAAATTAAAATTTTAATTTTTTTTAAATTGTTCACCAGACGACTGGATGACTTACATGTAACTCCTGAAAGTCTTCTAGCGCATTATAATTTAGACGACTAATAGGTAAGTCATTTCAGAAATCTTCCAGATTTGAAAAACCTGCATATCCAAATTCAGATCTAAAAAACCTACATATCCAAAAACGTTCAAATGGCTTAAAAAAAAGAAAATGAGTGAAATATTAGATAAATCTATCTTTATAAAACACAAAATAATACATATCTAAAATTAATAGATCTAGCTTTAAAGAGTCGAAGATGAGAATCATGTGATGAAAAACCTACATAAACAAGATAAATTAGTGAGAAAGACATGAGAAAAATAATAAATTGATATAAAGTTTGGTGTTTATAATTTCAAAGAGAATAGAGAGGGGTTGGAGAATTTTAGAATAATGAACATTACATTTTTGTTGCAGTCATTTGAGAGGAGAATAAATAATAAGAAATTTTTCTTTATACATAGGGATACAAAAAATCCAATTAAGTTAAATATTTTTGACTTAGACGACTTACTTATAAGTCGTCCAAAAGACTTAATATTTTTAGTAGGAAACTAAAATATTTAAGTGGAAAAATAAATTTTAGGCGGAAATATTAGGACGACTTACATCTAAGTCGTCTGGTTTAAATTATTCACCAAACGACTTACAAGTTAGTCGTCTAGACCCTAAACATAACCCCTAAACTTAGTTAACTAACTATACACTTCATAAAATCAAATTAAACTTAAAAAGTGTTTACTATACGCAAAAATAAACACATATAGGTGAAAATTTAATTATAAAAAAATATTCAAGCTTTCCAAAGTCTAACCCTAAGAATATATACAATACTACAACATATGTTGTCAACCCCTAAAACCAAAAGATATCATGATTAACTACTTTCACCATCTATGTTG
This sequence comes from Eruca vesicaria subsp. sativa, assembly GCA_932364175.1. Taxonomy (NCBI): domain Eukaryota; kingdom Viridiplantae; phylum Streptophyta; class Magnoliopsida; order Brassicales; family Brassicaceae; genus Eruca; species Eruca vesicaria. The sequence goes on along the minus strand of CAKOAT010154933.1, from coordinate 56,941 downwards.
AAAACAATTTAATTTTATTATAGCTTAATTTACATCACTTAAAACTGTTTATAATTACATGACTTCAATTTTTCACTTGTCAAAATAGTTTTTTAAAAAATTAAAAATTATTTTTAAGATCAAATACATCGGAAGACTAACCTGGAACTCTTCTAGACGACTTCAAGCATCTCGGACGACTCAAACTACTTACTGGAGCTGTATTCGTAAAAATGAGTTTTGTTTTTTTTTTGTTTGGTCACAAGTAGCTGGCTGTAATTTCACAAGGATTTTAGGTTAGTTTTGCATTTGATTCAAGTTTGGGTATGGATTTGCAATCAAAATCATGTTTTGAGTCATATTTGGCAAATTCCCCATATAAATAGATTCATATTATAGCTTTAAGTTTTTGAATATAATTAAAATTAATATGAGGTGAGTTATATAAATGAATAATTATCTTATTTCCATAAAATTATATTTATACAAATTTTAATTTAATGAATATTCTACACACATATATATATATATATATATAGACAATTTATATTTTGGGTAAATAAAATTTTAAAAATTTCTAGACCATCTAAATTAGGTTTTAAGGTAGACTTGAGCGTTCAGGTATCCGTTAGGATACATATTGGGTATTTTGAATTTTAGTTCTAATTTATATCACATCTTAAGTCTCATTGTGTTAAATTTATAAATACGGATTGGGGTTTAGATATTCCACATTGGTTTTGGTTTTAATTAGTATCACATCCTAAAACCATAAAGTAATCATATACCGTTAAAATACGGTTTATAATGGTTTGGTCCGGATATTTCCAAAGTTTAATCCAAAAATTCAAAGCAAAACATAAGAAATAAATACTTATCTATATAGAGTCAAAATATTTAAGATACTTTGTAAAATTTATTTATTTGTTTTTAGATATCACTCGAAAATATATAATTAGATATTCAAATTATATAATTATGTTTCAAAAATATTTATATTTGTGATTAATTTGAACATTGAGATCGGTTATTCAAAATTTTACAGTTTTTTTGGGTTCTCGGTTTGGGTTGGCTAATAATGCTTCAGGTTTTGATTTGTTTTGTACCACTATCACCTTACAAGATCCCTTCTGGTATTTTTTTTTTATATTTTAGATCGGGTATGGACAGTATTTTTGTAGTTTAGGTTTTGTTTGGACTTCGGGTTATAAATTTTATATTTAAGTATATTTTAAATAAAGAGAAAATACCATTATATAATATTTTCACCGAAAATTAATTCCGTGTTTTGAAAGCGCGAATTAAAATCTAGTTTAATCTATTAAAACACAAATCATAATTTTTGTTATGTGTGATATTTTATTTTGGACTCTTCTTTAGAAAATTGTTTACATGACTTTTTGTATTTGCATAATAAATCTTAACAATATATTTAATTCCTACCATTTTTTATTCCATCAATATATAATGAACTTAAAATATAGGTCATACATCGTTTAACCCATAAAAATACATAGATATATATGTAACAAGACCATTTGGGTACAAAAAGTCTCTTATTTATCATTCCAATCGCGAGTTCGTTTATATACATCAAATCTAATGAGTTCGTTCATATACATTTAACAGTGGTCGTCAGTGGTCCAGTTCCTCCTGTGAACAATGCCGTTGAAACTCAGTTGCTTGGTTGGTTTAATATAACCAAAACAACTGCTTTTAAATCAAAGTTCAAAATACGACGAGGTGAGAAGAGATTTTTGGAATATTGATTTTTTGGAAACAAGAAAAGGTCAGTTGTGTCAGCTTGTGTCGTAGAAGTGCAAAATACAGCGGATAATCATTTCAATCATTTTCGTTTCCCTGGTGCAGCAAACGAAGAAGACAATCACATGCAATCACGTACCTTCACCATAATTTTTTCTTCTTAATTTGTTTTAGCATAAGCCTCCCTTAATTATAACTAGATGTTAATCCGCGTTTATCAAATGCATAATTTCTTTTTAATGAAAACAAAAAGTGTGAAATAAATTTTTGATGAAAACTTTGTATAAGTATAACCCTAAACCCTAAATCCTATCTGTAATCCAATGTTTGAATCGAACCCAAACTAAAAACTCTTCCGTACCCAGTTCAAAATGTTAATGGATCTCTTAAAGTGGTACAAACCCTAAGTGTTATAAGTCAAATTCGAACGAATAACCCAAAAAAAACAAAAAAAAATCGGAAAACTCAAAAACCAATCCGATTGTTTTAAATAATCACAAATATAAATATTTAAAACATAAATATATATTTCAAATATTCAGTTCTGTATTTATTTTGAAATGGTATCTAAAGTAAATATTTAAATTTTAATTAAATATTTTGAATATTCAATTCTATGTAAATAAGTATTTACTTCTATTTTTTTCTTTTAATTCTGGGATTTAATTTTTGATATATTTGAACCAAACTAATATAATATGAATCCGAACGATATTTAGTTACTTTATAAATTTTAGAATATAATAAAAATTAGAACAAAAACTGGTGTGTTATATTCTAACATGATCCATACTTATAATATACATATTCTTTATTTCTTATATTTGTTAAATTTATTTTATTAGAATATTAAATAAACATTTATTATTATATAAATTAAATATATGATGTTCGATCCGTTTCATACTTGATAAATGTTTACATATTTATAAACAAACTGTAAAAGCTGTAATTTTAAATTATAATATATAATTCAATATATTTATTTATATATAATCAAATAATATACTGTCCACTAAATTTATTATTGTATTTTAAATTAAAATATGTAAAATTATATGTTAATATGATAATTTGGCTATTATATTTAATAAAAAATATTTACCCTCTTAAGTATTTTATTTTAATCTTTTGTCTTATTAAATTGAAGTATGATGTAAACTGTATAATTATATGTTATCATGAATTAGTAATTATTTTAATTTAAAATTTATGAAATAGTTGCAATTAAGTTATGTCATATATATTATTTATTGTAATAATTTAATCAGAATATGAATTATGTATATATAAATATTATAGAAATGGTATTCATATTTTATAAATCAAAATAGATTTATATTTATTTATTAGAAATTTAAAATAATTACGAATTTCCATTTTTAAAGAAATATTAAAACAATAAATACCTATATTTTAAATAGAAAAGATATTTGGTAATATCTTTTGATATCTTATTTTGAAAATAGTTAAATAATATATTAATATAGTGTATATTTAATAATAATTAAGTTTGTTATATAAAAAATATTAAAAATTAAATATACAAACCTAAATTATTAATAGGTAGATAAAAAATAAGGCTCTATTTTCACTTCAATCATTTTCGTTTTCGTGGTGCAGCAAACGAAGAAGACAATCACATACAATCATGTACCTTCACAGAATTTTTTTCTTCTTAATTTGTTTTAGCATAAACCTCCCTTAATTATAACTAGATTTTAATCTGCGCTTTTTAAGCACATACTATTTTTTTGATGAAAACAAAAAATGCAGAATGATTTTTTGGTGAAAACTTTATATAATCTTATTTGTTTTCATTTAAAGTAAATTTACGTATGAAATCTATAATCCAAAGTATGAATCGAACCCAAACTAAAAACTCGTCCGTACCTAGTTAAAAATGTTAGAAATACCAGAATGGATCTCTTAAGGTGGTACAAAACATATTCATATCTTAAGTGTTATAAGCCAAACTCGAACGAGTAACTCAAAAAAACAAAAAATTGGAAAGCTCAAAAACCAATCCGAATGTTTTAAATAATCACAAATATAAATATTTAAAACATATATATGTATTTCAAATATTCAGTTCTCTATTTATTTTGAAATGGTATCTAAAATAAATATTTAAATTTTAATTAAATATTTTAAATATTCAACTCTATGTAAATAAGTATTTACTTCTATTTTTTTTCTTTTAAATCTGGGATTTAATTTTTGACATATGTGAACCAAATTAATATAATCTGAATCCGAAGAATATTTATTTACTTTATAAATTTTAGAATATGATACAATTAGAACCAAAACTGGTTTGTTATATGCTAACATGAGCTGTACTTTTTATATAATTTTTTTATTTCTTATATTTATCAAATTTTATTTTATTATAATATTAAATAAGTATTTATTATTATATAAATTAAAGAGCCATCTTGCTTCTATATGACGTTCGACCCATTTTATACTTGATAAATATTTATATATTTGTAAAACAAAGTGTAAAAGCTGTAATTGTAAATCGTAATATATAATTCAATATACTATATAATCAAATAATATTACTGTCCACTAAATTTAATATTGTATTTTAAATTAAAATATGTAAAATTATATGTTAATATGATAATTTGGATATTTATATTAAATAAAAATATTTATTCTCTTAAATATTTTATTTTAATATTTTGTCTTAATAAATTGATGTGTGTTGTAAACTGTATAAATATATGTTATCATGCATTAGTAATTCTTTTACTTTATAATTTTTGAAATAGTTGCAATTAAGTTATGTTATAGATATTATTTATTGTAATAATTTAATTATGAATATGAATTATATATATATAAATATTATAGAATGGTATTTCATATTTTATAAATCAAAATAGATTAATATTTATTTGTTAGAAATTTAAAATAATTACGAATTTCCATTTTTTAAGAAATATTAAAACAATAGATATCTATATTTTAATTAGAAAATATATTAAAATATTTTCAAAATGCAATAGTAGAAAATAAATTTGACAATATATTTTGATATCTTATTTTAAAAATATGTTAATATTCTGTATATTTAATAATAACTAAGTTTGTTACATAAAAATATTAAAAATTAAATAGACCAACCAAGACCATTAATACACTAGTAAAAATATAGCGCATAGCCACTACAAGTTAGTGGCTATAGAGTAAAAATTCTTGGTTATAGAGAAACTAGCCACGCATCTGGAAAAGAAAATAACTGTGGCTATAGCTTCGTGGTTGGAAAAATACCGTGGCTGAGCGTGGCTAAAAGCCATGTTTTTACCACGCAACTTTTCGTGGCTATTATAGCCACGATTTAATTGAAAAAGTGTTGCTATCTATAGTGGCTAGTATAGCCACGATTTTCCCACGTTTCTAGAGTGGCTATTATAGCCACAGTTTTACCACAACTTTTTGTGGCTATATAGCCTCGGTTTCGTTTCGTAGCTAGCTAAAGTCATGGTTTTTTTTTAAATTGCCAATTTTGTAAATGGCTTCTTTTCAATGGTTTAATTTGCCAATTTTGTCAATTTATATTTCCATTCAAATATTTAAAATTGTACTCAATAAAAATAGAAGTTGCAATTATATAAAAGAGTACTAGGCTCAACATTACTAAAACATGCATAATTATACAATGAACGAGTTTTAAGGAGTCTAAAAATACTCTACAAAAGACATATATCTAAAGAGTTTAAGAAGAATCTACCAAAAGACTGAGTTTGATTACAAAAGAGAAGGATGAACTACATACTTTTAAATGCCATCGACAATTTAAGGCTGAGTAGTTGGGGCCTGAAGCTGAGTAAAAGTCTGTCCAGATGCTTGTTGGGGTGAAGTGTTTGGAGGAACTCATTGATCGCATCTCTCATCATAGAAACGTCCTGCCTCATCACAGACACATCCTGCTTCAGATCAGAGACGTCCTACTTCACCCCAGCAACATCAGCAGTGACAGTTTTGAGGGTTGCCTCAACACCCCCCACACGCATCTCCATCTCCAGGTTGCAGGCAAGACCATTAGAGACACGAGAAGAAGGTGGTTGCTCCCTGTATTGGACACTTCCCAGTCCATAAACTTGCCCCTTCTTACCCTTAGCATTCTGTGAAAGAAAAGGGAAAACATTCAAAACCGACACCAACAAATCAGACTAAATAAACAGCTTTGTTGCTCAAAATGTTTTTTAACTAAAGTCATATCTAATTCTAAAACAAACAAGAACTATTTTAAATTACATTCTTAAGAAGCTCTTAGTCATATCTAATTCTAAAACAGTCAAGAACTATTTTAATAACATTCTTAAGCAGCTCTAAGTCATATATAATTTCACATACAAATCAGAACATAAAACAATTAAAAGAATTTAAATCTGAAGTTAAAATACCTTGAGATAAGCTTTGGTTATCTTGAGGCGATCAGGAGCAGATGATGTACTTGGACTCCCTGGTGATCCATCAGTGTTGGAGAGCTGTATGGCTTCTATCTCCGCTTGAGTATCCAGCTCTTCAGCATGGTAGTCAATAAAAGTCCCATCTGATCGGGTTTGTGTGGCCCTGACTAGGTTAGTGTATGATGGGCGTTCATTAATACCAGAGGCAACCATCTGCAAAAAAATTTAAAAAAATTAAAACAAGATCAGAAGAGAAAAATTTATAATATAGACATGGAAAGATACCATGTTATACTCTACCCTTGAAAAACACCTAGGTCCTGCATTATGCTTGTGGCACCCTTTACCTACAGGATCAGACTTGCGAGATTTTGCAGCCTTCTTGCTCTTCTTCTTTGCTGCCTCGGTCGCCCTATGCTCCAACAAGATTGTCCAGTCATCATCATTGATGTACTTTGGCTTCTTGTGTTGCCTCTTCTTCTTGCTTATCTTTTCACCAATAGATGACCAGATTTCTTTCTTCCATAGTACGTAGACTAAGTCAGTAAACTCAGAGTCCCAATAAAAAATTTTATACAAAAGAAAACCAAACAGTAAGTGATTTTAATAGATATAAGAGACATATAAAATGTAAAAAAAAACAAAAGAGTAAGTGACTTACCACAAACGTATGCCACCATGCCTCTCTCCTTTCATCAGGAACCGCCCTCCAACTCTTCCAAGGTCCCATGTAGTACGCTTGCCAAGTTGCCCGGATGAAACAATTGACACATGGGTCAATACCAAACCCAAAATGATAACATACATTAGTAACAGAAACTATATATTCACAAAATGTCCTTAAAACTAAACAATCATATGAAACATTCCTAGTCTAAGAAAGAGATGGACAGCAAATGTAATCTTACCATAAAGCTCCATTGATTTTATCTGGATGGAGGTGAGGCTGTGATAACCTAGCAGGTGAATTGAGCATGGCATTGAGGGTCATCTGCGGGTAGCTATTGGAACGAGAAGAGGAAGCATCATTGTTCACAGCTGGTCCAGTAGCACCAGGAGGCATAGGAGGAGGTACTCTCGGTGAGTTCATCTGTTCACAACCAAATAAAAAGAACCATTAGATTGAATCTAAACCCTAAATAAGAAACAAAAACAGAGACAACTCTAAGGCAGAGAAAAAAAACAAAATAAGAGAGAGAAAGAGACAAAACCAAAAGAATCAAAACCCTAAGAAACTAAGAAACATAGAGAACTCTAAGACAGAACAATCGATAGAAACCGAAAGAAATCGAAACCCTAAGAAACAGAGACAACTCTAAGAAAGAGACAACCGAGAGAAACCGAAACTCTAAGGAACAAATAGACAATAACAATAGAAAGAAATCAAAACCCTAAATCAGAAACAAAAACAAAACATGCAACAAGAACATTCGAAGTGAAGGGGATTTTGTCAGAGACTGAAACCCTAAATCAGAAACCAAAACCAAACATGCAACAAGAACATTAAGTGTCAAAGACTGAAACCCTAAAGAAAAAACGCAATCAAACCAAAACCAAACATGAAATCGAAACCCTAGATCGTGACGAGACAGTTCTCGGAAGGAGAAATAGAGGGTCACCATGGAATCGGAGACGGCGATGCTTCGAATCGGAGACGGCGAGGCTAGGATCGGAGACGGCGAGGCTAGGATCGGAGACGGCGAGGCTTCGAATCGGAGAGCATGAGTGCTTTCGTCGGTGGTGACTCGAGAGAGAGTTTGTGATTTTGTCTAAGTGTTGAGAAGAAAGGGGAAAACGTATCAAAACCCTTAAACACAGCCACGATAAACCGTGGCCTAATTTTAGTAATAACCGCGAATTGTAAAACAATTGGAGCCAAAACCAAATAGATTGGAGGCAAACCCAGTGGTTTTTCCAAATTTGGTCATAGCCACGAATATCCCACGAAATTACAGTAGCTATAGTTTAATATCAACCGCGAATTGAAAGACAATTGGAGCCAAAACCAATTTACCACGAGGCAAATCGATTGGTTTTGTAATAGCCACTGCTTAACCACGAAATTATCGTGACTATGTTGAAATCACTTTCCCGAAACCTCAAACCTCAAAACTCTAACCCATCAACCTCTCCTCATACAACAACAACATATCTTACAACATTACAAATTATTTCATCCTTAGAACATATCTTACAATATATTTTAAAACCTTACAAATTATTTTCATCCTTACAACATATTTTACAACCTTACAAATTATTTTTCATCCTTACAACATATTTTACAACATTACAAATGATTTTTCATCCTCACAGCTTATTTTCTTTATACATTCAACCTTAGAACATATTTTACAATCTGAGAATAGATTTTTTTCTATTCTGAATCATCCTCTGAATAACGGTCTGCTTCTACATCACCATCGGATAGATATTCATCGTTTGGAGGATTCACCGGAGCAATATCATAATCAGAGGCATCATCAACAACATGCATTTCCACCCGTAACAATGAACTTTCAGCAACCTGATCACGTCTTTCATCTTGCCATGCTGTTAAAGCAATTTATGACCTCGGATTCCTTGAGGAATTTTTTTTGCGCATGCCCACCAGCCATCAACTGCTTGTTGACATTCCCGTGGATAAGAAATAAAACATGCTTGATCACAATTACTTGTTCATGGTACATTAACATTCATAGTTTCAAATCATGGCTTTTCATCAATAATCAAATTTCAACCAAATAAATATATTTTTTCAGTTACCTGGTAATACAAAAGAATAATATTTTGCATATGTCTTCGTGGTGAGACATCAACAAGACCAAATAGATGTATTCTCATACCGCGATTTCCCGTCGTGTCAAACCACGAAAATTTAAAAATCATGACCTTCAAGCCAAGATCACCATGATACTCCACCATCATGATCTCTTGTATGAGGCCATAGTAGTATGTCTCATTGGTTCTAGGTACACATACACCATAATGTTGAGTTTTCTTATCTTGACCATGTTTATGAGTGTGGAAAGTGTATCTACGTGTGTGGTATATTGGCCAAGACCTATAAGAACGCTTAGGACCTTTTACAAAATCAAACATCCACAAAGGAAATGTGTCCAGGCGACTTACATGAATTCCAGATGACTTACATGAATTCCAGATGACTTACAGGAATTCCAGATGACTTACAGGAAGTCCAGACGACTTCCAGGTAAGTCGTCCCAGAAGTCTTCCAGATCTGAAAAACCTACATTTCAAGCCCATATCTGAAAAACCTACATATCAAAAAAACATTCAAATGGCTTAAAAGACACATAAAATGAGTAAAAGATTAGATATATATATATATACTTTTATAGAACACAAAACATACATATATAAATGAAGATGAGAACCATTTGATTAAAAATTTGCAAAAAGAAAGATAGATTAGTGAGAAAAACATGAGACAAAACAGAAAAAATCATATAAAGTTAATAGATCTATCTTTAAATGAGTGGAATATGAGAATCATGTGATGAAAAACCTACAAAAATAAGATAAATTAATGAGAAAGACATGAGACAAAAACAATAAATTGATATAAAGTTTGGTGTTTATAAGTTCAAAGAGATTATAGAGAGGTTGGAGAGTTCTAGAAAGATGAACATTACATTTTTGTTGCAGACACTTGAGAGGAGGAGAGAGAATGTGTAAATTTTTCTTTATATAGGGAAACAAAAAAGTTAATTAATTTTCGATTCAGATGACTGAAATGTAAGTCGTCGAGAAGACTTTAATAATTTTAGCGGGAAACTAAAATATTTCTAGCGGGAAACTAAAATAGAAGACTTTGTAGATGACTTACAAGTAAGTCGTCCAGCCAGAAGACTTACAAGTAAGTCGTCCAGCCAGAAGACTTACAAGTAAGTCGTCCAGCCTGAAGACTTACAAGTAAGTCGTCCAGAAGATTTACAAGTAAGTCGTCCAGAAGACTTACAAGTAAGTCGTCCAGAAGACTTACAAGTAAGTTGTCTGGTTTAAATTATTCAAGCGGGAAAATAAAATTTTTTAAAATTTTAGGCGGGAATAAGTCGTCTGTGTAAAATTATTTACCAGACGACTGAAATATCAGTCGTCTAGACCCTAAATCCTAAACCCTAAACTAAATTGACTTAATTAACTAAATAACCACTTTATAAAATCAAATTATACTTAAATAGTGTTTACTATACACAGAAATAAACACACTTAGGTAAATTTTAAATTTTTCAAAAAACATTTATGCTTTCAAAAATCTAACCGTAAGAAACACATACAATACTACAACATATGTTGGCAAACCCTAAACAAAAGAATATCATGACTCACTACTTTCACTCATCTATGCTAAAAATAATTAAATGTTGTTCTTTCTTAATTTATATCTCTTAAAACTGGTGTTAATAACATGATTTCAATTTTTCACTTATCTAAATATTTTTTACAATTTTTTTTTAAATTATTTTTAAGAATAACTATACTAGACTACTTTCAACTATTAAGTCATCCAGACGACTTAGTTGAAAGTCCTCTGGATAGAATAGTTACGGAAGTTAGAAAGGTAAAAAAAATTGGGTTTTTTGTTTGTTCACAAGGGGTTGGTTGTAATTTTAATAGCTTGTTAGGTTACTTTTGCATTTGATTCATGTTTGGATTTACTTTTTCATTTGGAACCAAGTTTTGAGTCATATTTGGCAAATTTCCCTAAAAGAGAAGTCATAACTCATTTCATGTGTCATTTTTTTTATTTGGGCCTTTACTAAAAAATCTTATTAAATATATTTCATATTTTTGTAACTAATTTAATCAAAATATCTTTTGATATATTTTTATTTTAAATGTAAATATATATAAATTATTTTTAACAAATCTGTTGAAAATATTTTAGCAAGATATTAACTTTAAAAAATATATAAATATTTTATTAATTTCTAATTAGTACTGAAATATAATTGTACATTAATATATATATATATATATATATATATATATATATTTTCAACTATCTCTTATAAAATGAAAAATATTATTTTTATCTATTTTATAATCATAATCTATCATATTAAATAAAATTATTATATCAAAGTAAATGTTATAAATTATATTAAATTGTTAAATTAATCAATTTATTTTCATAAAAAAAGAAAATATTAATGTTAAAAATATATTATATGTTGAAGAACGGATTAGCATTAGTAATTACATAATACATGTATAAAAATAACATATCTTAAACTTTTATAATAACATATTAGCTAAATAAACATAAAAAGTTTGCTAAATGGTAATCTAACTTTGAAACTCATATCAGAATCTAGTATAAATTAAACATAAAATAATTTTTAAGTATGGTTTTTCATACATATTTAGTATTAATAACTAAATGCAATTCCAATAAGATAAATATATAATAAGAACTATTGAAACAATTGATATTAACTATGAAACTATTGTGTTTGTAATGATTATATAAACCTTTAAATATACGATGAACGTCACTAATTTATAAAAAAAACAAAACCCTCGCAGTTGCGCGGCTCAAAATCTAGTTTACTTTATAATCATAGTCTATGATAGTAAAATAATTTTCATACTGAACTAAATAAGATAAAATTATATTGAGTTGATATATTAATATATTTATGTTAAATATATTGTTTTATGTATATATTGATCCAGTTAATAAAGAAATGTAAATGCATCAAGATAAATATATAATAAGAATCGACAGATATATGTGATGGTTTTAAAAAATAATTAAGTACAACATGTAAAATTATTGTATTTGAAATAGTTATAAACATGTAAACATATGTTTAATGTTATATATATACATATAAAAAATCTATAAATATATAAATGAAACTTAACATCCGCACAGTTGTGCGGGTTAAAATCAAGTTTAAAATTAAAATAGAAAATTTATATTAAGACTCAAAATTTTGGATGTAGTACGATGTATTGGAGAAAAGAAATACTATAATTTTTTTTGGAATACAATATGAAAGAATTCAGTTTTTTTTTAATACACCAGCAAGAAAGAATTATCTATCCTATTAAATAGAACACATAAACTACAATGACAAAAATAAGATAGGTTTTTCTTCAAACGAAGATGATATCAGTTTCAGGACGAAGCTTAAACTGTCGATAAAATTTTGACAACTGAATCGGATTGTTGAAATTTAGTTACATAGTGTGACACTACAAGACAAACATTACCTACGAAAAAAACTCCAAGAGGTGAGAAAGCTGAGCCTCATGCTCGGTAGTGAGACAGAAAGGTCGTCTCTTTCCCAAGTAACATGAATCATGTTTCGTCTTCTCCAGAATGCATGTACTTAAGAAATCTCACGATTCTTCAGTTTCTGAATGTGCCTTTCTCCCAAGAAAGGAGGAATGGTGGTGACAAAAACGATTCTAGTGGTCCCACCGATAAATTCTTCAAAAAGGAGAAATATGATTCTATGTTTGAATCAAAGGTCTCGCTGAAACCATCACAAATCATTAATTATAATCTTAGCTATAAATCTCATAGTATCAAAATCCATCTCCTTGGATTTGATAGTTGGTGAATTACACTGTGGGCTGCCAAAATAACTTTCTTAATGGGCAATGCTCATTGTTCCAAAATTTATTATTCCCAGTTAGAAGCTTGCTTGAACATCAGAGAAGAAGATATATGAGGTGTTCATTGAAACTGTAGAGGAGGCCGCCGTTTGAGATGCATGGAGCGTCGGATGATAAGCATATTGGCTCACCCGGAGACCCTAGGCTCGCTGTGAAGCTTGTAAGAAAAAGAGCATAAGTCATGTTGGCTTGGCGGATCTCACCGGATCTAGATCCAAGGAGGCCTTCAAAACAGCAACTTGTCAGGATATGAGTTGTGGTAGAGTACAAGAAGAGCTCATACTTTTCATCCATTGAGGCTCCACGCCTGAGCGAAGGGACAAACATGGAACCCACAGCCAAAGGTTGTCAAGATGCCGGGATCTAAAGAAATGAAAAGGACTAACAATGGAGGGTGGAGTGAACACTGGTGAATGAAAACAGCCAATAGCCGCTTTTCGGAACAATATATTGAGGCGGTGTGACTTGAGTGAAGTTTTCGGGAATCCTTGATGGAGAGAGCATGATCAGTGGATCTTGTTGAGATGAGCGCAGAAGGTTCGAACTTGCGAAGATAGACATACATGATGTTTGAACAATTAGGAGAGAGTGAAAGAGGCGTAAGCGTCGGCGGAGAGAAGATCCAGAGACAAGAAAATAATAGATGCAATGCGAGATTGATATCTTGCTTATTTGCATTGTTTTAGTCATTCATTCATGTGCATTTTGATCATTTAGACTAGTGTTTAGACATCTTTTAGGTTCCATATGCATACATAAGTCTTAGTCAGGTGCTGGAGTATCATTTTAGAGTATTTGATGGTCTTTGAATGTATTGTGGCTCAAAAAGAGTAGAAGATGATCATTAATTGAGAAGAGTGTTGAAGTGAGGCACCATCGCAGGTTAAACCACTCGCTCTGGACTCAACAAACTCGTCGACGAGCCAGAGCGACCTAACGTTGCGGGGTGAAGTTCCCATTGGGAGGTAGATCGACCAGACGTTGCAGTGTCAGCCACCCGTTCGCTCACCGACCTCAGAAGGTGAAATTAGAACGAGTAGATGAAACGGGGAAGAGCGACCTAGTGGAGCGAGTCAAGCCACCCGTTCGCCAACTTGAATCCGGAGATGAAATTACAATTTTTATGTGGAGCGGAGAACGACACCCGCAACAGCCACACAAAGCAATCCCTTGGAGCGACGACTTGTACCCGCTGCACACATTTTTCTTAGTCGTTTTTATGTTTTGTTGGGTCTGTTCAAACTTATTGACTGAGCCCAATAGGATTTTTAGGTACCTATAAATACTTTTAGATCCTACTGATGGAACTTATCTTGTATTCTCTCAAAAACAAAGAATCTATTTGGTGAAAGATCAAAAGCTAATGAAAGATTAAAAACTTAGCTTCTTTTCATTTTATTCTCTTTTGTTATTTGAATAATCTTGATCACTAATGATGTCTAACCTACAATCATCTATTGTTGATAGGTTATTCATAAACTAGACATCTTTGGATTCATGAGCTAAGGTGATTAGGATGATTAAGTGAAGATCTAGGGTATTTAGTGTTAGATTTACTTATATCCTTGCTAGTTGAGTGTCATAATGCTAGGTTAGTGTTAGCTACTCTAATCTAGAGCCTTAAACATTTCATCGGCCGACATGTGTTCAATGAAATGTCTGAATCAACTCTTCTTAGCTCTTAGCCTACTTAGCCAAAGACATTTGATGCTAGAAAGTCTTAAATGGTTAATAAACCCATTTTTAATGATTGCCTAAGTTAATTAAACCAAAGACATTTGTTGTTTAATTAATGAAAGTAAATGAGCATTTGTCTTGACAAAGTACTTGCTTAGTATTATTGTTTAGATTTAAGGAAGCATTGTGATTGATAGCTTGCCACTCTTAGATTGGATCGTAGTCACCTAAAATCAAATCTCTATGCCCATGACTCCTCTTTACTCTTCTTGAATTAAAGTCTAAGCTTTATATTAGCTTTGCTAGTATTTATCACTTGATTACATCATTTCCTTGATTGCATTTAGATTGAGCAAATACTTGTATTCTCATTTCTTCAAATTGAATTAGGTTTAGAATATTTGACATCCTTTATACTACTTTGATCTAAGATCTATAAAGTCCTTATCAGAGATATGTGAGAGACAACAAAGCAGAGATGAAGCTGACGGGCTACGATAAGTACCGGATAAACTAATGACACCTCGATAACTGAAGCCGAGAGAGAAATAGTCTAGGGCGAACTGATATATTTTAAATATTACTCATTCCATTTCATATTAAGTGTCATTGTAGAATAAAATTTTCATTATAAAATAAATATCTTTTTTTTGAATTCCATTGTAAACTTTACTAACTTTATATGCTATATGATTCATATTCTCTAATTTTTTTTCTATTAGTAAAAATATGATTAAATATACAGTAATTGTATTTTTATTTTAAAAAATATTCAAAAATTATTATTTTTAATTTAATCTAAAACACCAATTAAAATAAAGCGGACGAGTATCATATATGTTTTTTTTTTGTTTTTTTTGTATTTGTGTAAAGTATCATATTGTTGATTCAGTCAACGAATATAATCCAGCTTTTTTGGTGACAACAAAAATCAATTTCACTCAGTTGTTTTAGTTTCGTCGGCTTCATGTTCTCAGTTCAAAGCTGTATTTTCTTTGGAAGTTATTTTCTATGCAATTTTTTACAGGATCAATCTCTGTCAAGTTTCTTAGCTTTTTTTTTTTTGAATATAGAGTCTCTTACGTTATCTCAAGGTGTTTTTCGTAAACCAAAAGACGTAGACTTTTGACATGGTGTACTTTGAAATCAGTAAGGGACAAAAGTGCAGTTAGGCAACTAAACCCCTTTGAGCTGTTTCGAAAAATAAATCATCTTTTTTGACTTTATGCCTCGTGTGCTTTTTAATTCATGTGTTAGGAAAAGTAGTTAGTGAAAATATTAACGACTTATACTAACCAGTTGCATATCCTCCATGCAGCGCGGAGCCGGGATCAATGATGTTTGCCTGTATTTTTTTCGGTTATTGGTTTAGCAGTTCTTCTAATAATACTAAATAATGATACAATGAAAAGAATATAGCAAAAGTGTAAAGTGAAAATATTGTATATAATGTGTTAAATATTATTATATGTGAATTATAGGAATAATTAAAATATAATATAGTTTATAGTATGTAAAAATAGGTATCTATCTTGTTTTTTATTTTTCTATGCTGTAAATAATTTTTATATTGGAAGTCAAAAATTGATATAATTATTTATATTTGTACTAAACGATTTATAAATTTGAAAATAACTTTAATTAAGCTAATATTTGTTGTTTGGGTTTCATTAGATAAGTTTGTATATGGTTTTTTTTGTAAGTTTGGATTTTGTTCATGAATAATGTGGCATTTACGACATCTCGACTGTGGGAATCCATTCGCCGGAGTCTGATAAAAATGAAATTAAAGTAACTATTAAAAATGTAAGAGAAATTTATAAATAACAAAAATACTTAAATTTTGTTGTTTTTTTTAGTTTTATTTCACATACATAGTTTTTTTAAATATATATTAGGATATGATAGTGTCGCGTGGAACTCGTTTTGTTTTTTGGGATGTTCGTTTTTTGATCCATTTTTAATTATTTTTGGATTTAAATTCGTAAACTTTAGGATTTTTTCCACTATTTTGGGTTTTAAACAATAAACCCAAAGGAAAAAAAACATAAAAATATCAAAAACATTAAAACCAAAAAGCCCATATGATAATAACCTAGACGAGAAAAACTAAAATATATAACAACTTCATGATTTGAACTCATACGCTTGCAAACTTAATTAGATGTCTTATACCTCTCGGCTAAAGTATATTCATTGTTCATAGTCATTTTAGAATAACTATAGGTTTTTAAAAATTAAATGTATGGAACCCATAAATATTGACGTAGATATCTTGAGAAACTTTAAAAGTGTACTATTATATATAAGATTTTAAAACTAAAATATGAGAAAATAGGGTTCATAATTGATTACAAAGTTTTATCTAGCAATGTTAGAGTTAACTGATTAGAAGTTTCTAGGTTGCTTGTTCTATATGTTAGTCTTACAACGAAAGTAAGGCAATACAAGGAATACCTTTCCCTCCATATTTGATACATAAAAATTATATATGAATATTTGTCCTTTTTTCTGTAACATGATAATCATGTAAAATACGGTACATATGTACAAACCTGATCCTTTTTCTGTCAACTATCCAAGTTTTATTCTTAACTAGATATGGATCCGTGCAACGCACGAATTTTATATGACATTTTAATTTTATGAAGAACATAAAAAATTTCCCATTTTTATTGCAATTTTAGTATTTTTAATATATTTTGTGTAAAACTTATGTTAGGATTAAATTTTTTTTCCCACATAAGTCATGAATAGTATTTATATTTAATAATTATCCTATCTATGAGTTAATTATCAATTTTAACCAAACCACACCCAAAGATTCAAACTAAACTAAATCTAAATAAATAAGGATTAGAGTGGAATACAAAGAATTTGAAAGATGAATTAAGTCAACGAGTCAGTGCAATATCATTACACTTTCTTTTGTTCTTTATTTAAGATTCCATTAATTTGATATGCCATTCATATTGTTCAACACATTTTGATGTTTCCAGGTCTTGTCATTTTAAGGTCGAAGAAATTTTTTTACATGGATAATTATCTTTAAACTTTTATTTGAATGGTCTATGCATATTTAATTGTTTAGCCAATAGAAAATATTCTAAATCAACATTTTCGTCATGTAAGTTAGAAATAATGAAATTATCAATACCTTCTACATTTGAATACTGCTTTGGTTTTGTAGCTACAAAATAGATTGTATGGTGTAGACCTTCTTTTTCAATCTCGATTGTAAGAGTAATTGTTTAAAATATATATATATATATATATATATGTATATTGACACAATTTTCATGATAAAATAATGGTAATTATATTAATATATGTTATAATAGAGCTGAAGAAAACATAATTGTAAAGATCTTAAAAGTATATTAAATTTAATATTAGATATCTAATATATTAAAAGAAAAATCATGACTGTTTTAACGTGTGATATTTAAAAATGAACCATCTACTAGAATTTATCATATTACATCTAATATATTAAAAGAGAAGTCATAACTCTTTTAATATGTGATATTTGAAAATGAACCATCTACTAGAATTTATCATATTACATTATTCAATCATTAATTAATAACCTTAAAATTAGTTACGTATAATTTTGGGCTTACCAAAATTTTTTATTGGACTAAAAATAATTGGATAACCCATAGGATTTGTAGATAGTATAATAAGACACATGATTAAATTAAATAAATATAATTTAGTGTTAAATATAATTTAGTGTTGTAATAGTATACATTCATAAATTAATTATTTATATATTTTCGATGAAAAACTAATATATGATAAAATTATTTTTTAAAAAAGTTAATATACACACCTCATATATATATATATTATAATATATATATATATTATAATATATTAATTTAGAAGTGAAAAAAATTGTTCAAAAAGAATAGAAACAAAATGCTTCTATAAAAATAAATGAAAACAAACACTCGCGCGGTTTCGCGGATCGAGATCTAGTATCATTTAAATTTTTTTTTTTTGTTTTTCATATAATTATTCAATATTTTTCTCATGTTAGATTTATAGTTATAATAACAAAACATAAGATAAAAATGGCAAAGATATATATAACTATATAAAATTATTTTGTTACAGTTATAATTGAATATATAAAAATATAGAAACATTGATGTAAGACTATGATAGTATGGATAAGAAAGTTCTTATTTAACTGCTCTAATGTTAAATAATTTCTAAATTACTTATTATTTCTGATATTTTCATAAAAATAGAATTAGTAAAATACAAACAAACAATAACACATACAAACATAATGAAATTAGAAGCAAGAATTATGACAAATAAATATGTACAAACACATACATACTATGAAATAATAGTTGACATCATAGTTTAAAAAAATAAAAAAATAAAAGAATAAAAGAATATTAAAAATGTATTTTTGCAAAAAACACCTATTATATTTTCTGTCATGTTGAGCTTAGTAAAAGAATTTTGATATATGCAGATTGTAATATTTTGGTTTGTGATTTATAAGAAAAAACGTGAATTACCTTGGAGCCTTTTAGGTATAAGCTTCTGTATAAAATAAAATTACTATCATATAGTTAGATATTTATAAGGGAAATAATATTAAATATTTATAAGAAAATTTAACTTCGTAACTATTTATGTTTTATAAGATTTTATTATCTGAAACCAATATCTTTTACTCTTATAATCTCAAAATTAATTTATTTTATTTGACATTGAAAATAATGTTTTAAATAATTACTACCATTAAAATATTTACTTATAAGGATTTTTTTTTAACAATTCTCTTTAGTTTCTACCTAATTAGAAGCAAAAATATTAAATATTTATAAAAAATATTTTGTAATAGTTGTTAGTTTATAAATACAAATTTATCTTAAATTTTGTATTTTATTTTATAACTATCTTAAACCCCCGTACTAAAAAAATAAATAATACTACTCTAATAATTATAAATAAGAAAGGAATATTACTATCAAATGTTTTTGTTAATTTTATTACATATTTATGACTTTTTAACACATTTCATAATTAGAAAATTTTAAAAAATAACTAAGGTTTATTTTATAAGAAGAATTAAATATAGCTTTTAAGTTTATGATTTTGTAAAAGGAAAATAACTATCTAATAATTTTATATTTATAAGAAAAATCACTATTGAATATTTATTAAAAAAATATATTATTGTATGAATATTCACTATTGAATATTTAAGTTTATTAAATATTTTTAATAATTTAATATTGTATTTTAAACCAATGGTTTTTTATTTAAACTTGCAAATAATATTCTTAAAAAAGAATACTGCAGACAAAAAAACTTATAAAAATTGATTTTTACAATTATATTTTGTTTAGTACTTTTAACAGGAAAATAAAAGAAAATATTTATAAGAAAACAATATTTTAATTTTTAAGGAATCTTGTCATAATCTATAACATTATTTGAGAAGTAAATTTGCTTAGTTGTCAACTTCTCCATGATTTTAGGTTATTTTACTTATTTTCATGTTTTAATAATTTAGTATATAATAAAAACGAATTTATGTTAATAATATTATATTTTTAGAAAATATGTTAATTATTTTGTATTAGATTGTTATCTTAAAAAATATATTATTTAATTATTATTTTAGAAGCAAAAATTTGCTTAGTTGTCAACTTCTCCATGATTTTAGGTTATTTTGCTTATTTTCATATTTTAATAATTTATTATAAAATAAAATAAAAAGAATTTATGTTAATAATATTATATTTTTTGAAAATATATTAATTCTTTTGTATTAGATTGTTATCTTAAAAATATATTTTTTAATTATAAAATTTAAGTCAGTTTGCTGATTAATTTGTAACTCTCTGTGATTTAGGTAATCTATACTATTATTTGTGAATGATTTTTTGCAAGAAAGCTCTCACGTTGAAAGTTAGAACGGTTAATATCGTTTATACCCTTAATGAATAATTAAAAATTTTATTTAATTAAACATAAATAAAAAAACGAATTTGAATGATTTTAGATTTATCTTTATCTAAAACTATTTTATATTGGCTTATAAAGTTTTTATTAACCTTGAAAAATAATTATATTAGTTAATATACTTGAAAAATAGTTAGATTAGTTAATATATAATTAATTATAAATTAAAATCGAATTTCATTTATTTGATAATTATCCTTATTTTTTTATATTAAGTGATAAAGTCTTTATCAACCTTGAAAAATAATTATATTTGTTAACATATAATTAATTCTAAATTTAAAAATGAATCTCATGAATTTGATAATTATCTTTATCTAACTTTTTTATATTGTGTTATAAAGTCTTTATTAACGTTGAAAAATAATTATATTTGTTAATATATAGTTAATTATGAAAAATCAATTTTCAAAGAATTTATGTATTGATAATTTATATTGTGTTATCCAAAAGATTATTAAACATAATTTTTTATACTTTTTTGTTATGTCTAAAAACGATATTAATTTATTACTAAATGTTTCAAGTTTATGGGTATTTTCAAATATAAGTTGTGTAATGAAAATTATTTATATGATGATGAAAATTTTATAAATAAAAAGAATTTGTTTAGTTTATTATTAAATATTTTGATTCTATGAACAATAATTTATTATAATTTACATAACTTGATTATATATTTATTTATAGATATTAGTAAAATTATTAAGCCCGCACGTGCGGGCAAAACACCTATTTTATGTATTTTGTAATTATCTCCCACGTTTTAAAAGTAAATAGTATTCTTAAATAATTATTTATATGGAAATATTTTTTTACAGTTTTTTTTTTGCTTAAGACTTTTTATAAAAGGAAAACCAACTTTCCAATATTTTTAATTGATAAAAATACAATTAAATATTTTTAATAAAAATATTTTTAATATATTAATTTTTAAGAAAATCATCTTAAAACAAGGTATTGAATTTTTTAATTATTATAAGTCCATGTTTTAAAAGGAAATAATATTATTAAATAATTATTTATATGGGAATAGTTTTTTACGGTTTTGTTTTGGTGTAAGAGTATTGAAAAAAAGGAAAATTAACTTTTTAAATTATTTTGGGTTTACGTTATTTTTAAAAGGAATTTTTTTATTTAACACATGTATTAATCTTAAATATATTAATGACATGTGTCAAGATCATGTTAATTAGCAACCTTGAAAACCAAGCTTTTAATTTTTAAGATATTTTTAAATAATTTAATTTTTAAGAAAATTATCTCAGAACAATGTATTGTAAATTTTAATTATCATAAGTCCATGTTTTAAAATTAAATACTATTATTCAATAATTATTTAGATGGAAATACTCTTTTTAGTGTAAAATTATTTAAAAAAGGAAAATTAACTTTTTAAATTATCTTGGCTTTAAGTTATTTTTAAAAGGAATTGTTTATTAACACATATCATAATCTTAAATATATAACTGATATGTGTCGCGATCATGTTAATTAGTAACTTTGAAGAACCAAGCTTTATATAATAAGATTTATAAATATCACGAGATTGTTATTTTGTATTTGTATTATGAATTTTTGGGTAACCAAGTATTTTTAATCTTTAGTTTGTATAGGTCTCTAAAATCTGAGACCAGATGGTTTTTTGGGCAACAATAAATAAAATATGTCGTTCACTAAACAAACAAGCTATACGTTAGGTTTATTTCTCGTTGATCTTTCGCATGTGTTTGGTACGTTAGCGTCTAGTGTTACAGCCCAACCACAATACTATTGAATGTCGAGTGGACTTTCATTTTCATATCGATCTTTACATTATCTTAAAACTAAATTAATCAAATCATATCCTAAATTCCTAATATGCATGCTAAAGAAAAAAAAGCGAGGCATCATGATACTATGGTTAGACTTCAAGATACTACAAAACTGGAAATGTTTTGTTGTAGTGTCAAATTTCTATCAAAAATGCTAATTAATTAGTAGCAAACTTATAAGCAAAGCTAGAACGTGATTTGGTGATTTATTGTACAAGTCACCTAATTTTATCTATATGGACCAAACATGAGTTGATGGGAGTTTATAATTTTTAGGCAATGTTCCCAAAGATTATTTTTTATATTTAATTTAGTTCAATTTTCGCTGAACATTTCTTTTTGTGTCAGTTTATGTTTATTTAGTTATCGTAATACAATTTTCTGGCTTATAAGCCTTTAACTATATGCTTTAGGTTGGACTCTATAGAGTAATCAGCAAACGGTTTAATAGTCGTATTAAATCATTAAACCTTTGAAAAAAGTGGAACTAACTTGTTGTACTTAATTATTATCACCAACCCTGCTTTGGACCCGTCCCGCTAATTTTGATTCTAAATATACATTGACAAAACATTAACAACCCATTTAAAAGTCGTTCATTTATTCAGATAGATTATCTTAATTAGATAAGTGAGTAACACTTCTATATAAATGGGGTTTAAGCGGTCTTCTTTTTACACATCTCACTAGTCGTCTCTAGCTAACCATGGCATCTCTTGTAGAGAAACAACTTCTCAAATCCCTCTTCTCATTCTTCCTATTGGTTCTACTCTTCTCCGATACCGTTTATTCATCCCGAAAAACATTGGATCAGAGAAAGCCATGCAAACATTTCTCTTTCTACTTCCATGACATCCTCTACGACGGCGACAACGTAGCAAACGCAACCTCAGCCGCTATCGTTAGCCCTCCGGGATTAGGAAACTTCAAGTTCGGTAAGTTTGTGATCTTTGATGGCCCCATAACAATGGACAAGAACTATCTCTCAGAACCCCTGGCTCGCGCACAAGGCTTCTATTTCTATGACATGAAGACGGACTTCAACTCGTGGTTTTGCTACACCTTGGTGTTTAACTCGACGGAACACAAAGGCACATTGAACATAATGGGTGCGGACTTGATGATGGAGCCTACAAGAGATTTATCGGTCGTGGGTGGGACTGGTGATTTTTTCATGGCTCGTGGCATCGCTACCTTCGTGACGGATCTCTTTCAAGGCGCTAAGTATTTCCGTGTTAAGATGGATATTAAACTCTATGAATGTTACTAAGTAGTTATATGTCTTTTGTTTGTGAAAATTGTGCGCTGACACAGAGATAAAATGTATGACTATTGATAAGTAAGTGGTTTTTGTTTTTGTTTTACAGTTTATTGTATGTTTTTGCTTTATATAGTTGATGTTGTCCCGAATTGTAGAAACTCTTATGAAAAAAAAAATTGTTTCCCGCAAATCATATGTATGTGTGATTTAGTTGTGATAAAATAAAATAAATAGTTGATGATTATTAAAGGAGTTGTAAAGAAATTGACATATGAATTGACATAGTTAGCACAGCGCATAAAGTGACAAAGAAAACAAAGGAATCTAATGGTAAGAGGAGAAAAAAAAACAAAAACAAGAGGAAAATTTTCATAAAAGAAGAAGAATGGAAATACAGTGAATTGAGGTTTACGCAACTGGAATTGGATATATGAAGAAGTAATCGAATTTCTATAATATTATTTGAGAAATTAGTTTCTTATGCGTTCACGTTAATCGTTACGATGATTGATTACATAGATATCTTTAATAAATTATTACATTTAAATATTATAATAATTTTTTTAATTAATTTTTTTTTACTTTTTTCCAAATAACATATATAATAAAAAGGAAACATTTATGACGAAAATATATGTATATAATATGAATTTATTAAAAAGGAAAGTTCACAAAATAGTAATATTCCCTTTAATACATATTTTAAATAACATATAATATATTTTTAAGGTAATAAAAATACATATATTCATGAACATCCAAAAATTTATCAGATACACTTTCTTTTCTAATATTTTTTTGAAATCAACATATATTAGATAAATATTATGAAAATACATGTATATTTAAATGATAAATAAAACTAATTTAATTTGATTTTACAAAAATAAAAAGTAGTATATTGAGTTAAAAGTATTTTTAAATAAAAAGTAATCCTACTTCAGTTTTAATTTAAATATACATTTAACTCAATATACTCACAACATGTATGACTTGACTAATCTAACTTATATCCAAAATTAAAAATCTAACTATAATAAGAAATATATAATTTTATAATAATAGCAAATATTTATTTTTATACATGCAAATTACAAGATGACTCAAACATATTAAAAAGAAAAATAAAAAATTAACCAATTGCACGTTAGTTATTTTGTAGAATATATATATGTGAGACTTTATAATATTATCGTTATATTCATTTATGTAACTTTGAATCAGACACGTCAGCTTGATATTTATATCATTTTAAGCATAATATATATTAAATTGTATATAATCTAACTATAATATATTTAGATATCTAAGAAATAACCAACCTAAATGAAAATAAGAAAATTAACCAAAACTTTATTATATTTAAAATAAAAATATTATAATTGAATTAAAAATAGATATTATCCAACATACTGAATTGATAACTAAATCGACTACTGATCCAAAAAAAAATATATTTAAAATCATATGTATAATTAGAAAATATAATATTATCAATATAAATTATACATATAAACTGATTCAAAATTAAAATTAAATATTAATCAATTATTATAAAATTTTACTTTTATAAATATTTATAGCCGTGCATGACCACGGGAGAATCACCAAGTAAGATTATAATATGATAGACACACATATATGTATGGCTGTCACCGCACCAAAAAGATGAAAAAGATCTGTTGGTAGTGGTTACTGAAGAGTTTTATTTTTGGCATCGCAACAACACAAAATATATTTTTATTGAAAAAGAACTATCTATTTAAATACAGATAACCATTACAGCTATAACGAATGTACAGTTTTTGATGACACTAGAGTTAAGCAAAAGCTTAAGATACTGTTTAGAAACAATACAAGTATTTAATAAAAAAAAGAGATATAATAAGAACAAAAGGTTTGGAGACTCAAGTGCATGAATTATCTATGTCCACCTCTTTTACCTCGACCATTCTTTGGATTACCCCGTTCACGAGCTACAAGATGCAACTGCATCTCTTTAGCCTTTGTAGATGGCTTAATCGGTTTATCCCGAAGAAACACCTTTTTGTCGAAGACAAACTTTCTTTTGGATCCAACCCTTCATCTAAAATTAAAAATTCATTTTCATCATCTGAAGATAAATAGCTAAAACGATTGGTGAGTAAATTTGAGCTAGATAAGTTCCTACGGATTTCACAATTCGTTGAAATAGAATTTGTTGAGACTTGGTTAGAAGTATCTGAAGAGTCTCTTTTGAGGAGGCTAAAGGTTTGTGAGAAATTGATAAATGTGTTTTTTACATATTTTTAGCTATTGATTTTTGATCATTTTAGTGTTAATAGGTGTTGCATTTGTATATTTTGCATACACATGAGTTGTAGTTCTCAGTCTAAAGTTATGGAACTAAATGGAAGACAAAAGTGCATAAAATGGAAGTTATGGGGCCAAAGTCGAAGAGAAAAAAAGAAACACATCTTCACCTACAACTCCAAAGTGCCCGTTTCAGAAAGTTTTCTTCAGCACTTTGTTGCTATAGAGAAATCTGCGAATTGACCTAGATTCCTAAAGTAACTATTTTAGGAAAGTTACATCTTACACTTTGATGCTCTAGAGAAACTATTTTGTTTGGGCATTTGTATTTTGAAGCCCATTAGTGCTTTGCCTATTATATATATGTTTGTACGTGTAATGAAAACCATAAGCTACCTCAGCCAGTTTTTCTCTTATTTAGATCTGAACTCTAGTTTGTTCTTATTCTGTATCTAAGTATTTATTTGGTAGATTACAATGAAAGATAGAAGATAGAAGATTGACGATGCTAATGACTAGGTTAGCATTGTTCTAAGATTGTTAAGAGTTCTTAATGCTAGATTTGATCATTGATTTCTCAGATCTATATTCTAAGTTATTTCACGTCTGAAAGGTATTTGTTGAAATATTTGAACGAACTTAGTACTGTCTTTTACAGATTTGGCTAGCGGAAGTTGATGCCAGAGATGTCTAGTGGTTAGTAGACTTTTGATTCATGCATGTTTGAGTGTGTTAGGCCAACA
Organism: Eruca vesicaria subsp. sativa; assembly: GCA_932364175.1. Classification (NCBI taxonomy): domain Eukaryota; kingdom Viridiplantae; phylum Streptophyta; class Magnoliopsida; order Brassicales; family Brassicaceae; genus Eruca; species Eruca vesicaria. The sequence goes on along the minus strand of CAKOAT010154933.1, from coordinate 30,336 downwards.
AAAGTTGATGTTTAATTCATGATTAGCATAGGAGTTTCTGTCACAGAAGTGGATTAATCTATTTAAACGAGATCTAAACCTTTAGACCATTTATTAGTCGATGATGTCTGGTATCTAATTCTAAATCTATTATCTCTGATCAATTATCATATCCAAGAACTTATTTTTTGTAGCGATTTATCTTATTAGTAGTAGCTGTTAGTTGTCTTGTTATTTCATTAGTTTAGAATTGACCTCACCTTTCTATTTGCTTAGATTAAAGAGATTTGTATATTCTTAATGTTACCAATCACTAATTTTCTGTGGATTCAATCTTAAACTGCTGCTTCGGTATATTATTCGATTGTGGTAGCATGCACATTAGATTAATTGACATGTGATCAAACGCAGAAATATACTCATTACCTATGAGTTTAAATGTAGTGGTTACTGAAAATATGCAACAAATATACTCATTCATATCATAACAATTGATTAGTCGCTAATTTTTAGGTTCGTTTCTTAATTTTCAGAGATTTTAAAATATTCCAAGTTAGAGAAAACGGAAAAAAAAGTTTGACATTTTTAGTTAAAATGGATCTTAAATTAAAAAGGTTGTAAACACATGATTAGCTGGAATTAGAACTTTACTTTTACAGTGATTTATCTAAAAGTAGTGTTCATTTATAGCAATTATATTGGTGGTTTTCACGGTATTAACAATATGGAAAAAATAGAAAAGGAAATGGGATAGTGAGACATAATTTTCATGTAAAATTCTTTGGAATTTTTTTTTTTGGTTTTTGATAAGTAAAATTCTTTGGAAAGTTCATGATGACTTCATAATCCATTTATCTACCACTAATAGGTTTTATTTAAAAAATAAAGAAACTAATGATATACTGTAATCAACTTTATTTTAATTATTTTCATTGAAAAAATTAGAAGAATTCTCATGATTAATCACTTAATTGGAGTTGCTTTTAACATCTTTCAGCAGCAAATATATAAACTAATATGTAGTATAGGTGGCCGGCAGTTTTATAGACTAGTGACAATTCTTAATACACGTGACCTGTTATTAGATTTTAAAGAGTTACTTGTGCTAAATTAGATGATTTTTTATTCTAAAATTAATTGGTGATAAGTGAAGTAGCTCATCTATTTTATATATGGTTAGAGTTATTATAACTTCTGTAATGAAAATTAAAATAGATCTTTAAGCATCTATCGATAATGGACATGACTAAACTGCATAGACTATACTTCGATACCATATTAAATTAGATGGATGGATTTCTAATTTAAAATCAATTAATAATAAATAAAATAATCTATATCTTTTATATATTATTTTATATATATTTTAACTTTCATGGGAAACTTGTGGGAAACTTAGGAATAACTCATTCTTGGCAATGTGGATCGCGATAATATTTGGACTCAGTTTTTCTAGTGGTGACAGCTGATCTCAAAAATGTCGTAGTAAACTACTGGTTTGGTCCGATATTGTTTGCTCATGGTTATTTCCGATCTCAAAAGATCCAAGGTAGAGCTTCTTTGTCGTTTCGTTTCGTTTTTTCTTTTCTTTTTTACTGTCACGTGAAGTACCTTGTCCTCTTACTCGAGAGTTATTTATCAGTTCAGTAATATAATCTGAATATTACTAATTTTTTTTTTTTGTCACTGAACTGAAAATCTATACTATTAAAAGAGAAGGAGTCCTAAAAAATCTACTTAAAATGTTGTTTGGACCTATTCATTAATCTACATAGACCAACTTAATAATCTTTCTAAATATCTTTTAATTGTGTTACTTCCTATATGTAAGATTCTTATTTAGAATATCATTAATATCCTTAGAAGGTTATCTATATAATCTACATAATATCTTTAGAATATCATTTAAAATAATATTAGCTTTATTTATTTTAGTTACCATATAATCCACTATTGATTCACGCAAATTATATACATCTACANTTGTGTTACTTCCTATATGTAAGATTCTTATTTAGAATATCATTAATATCCTTAGAAGGTTATCTATATAATCTACATAATATCTTTAGAATATCATTTAAAATAATATTAGCTTTATTTATTTTAGTTACCATATAATCCACTATTGATTCACGCAAATTATATACATCTACATAATATCTTTAGAATATCATTTAAACAATATTAGCTTTATTTATTTTAGTTACCATATAATCCACTATTGATTCACGCAAATTATAGTGTCCATGTTCTAATCTTACGTCACCCATTATATTGAGACATAATCGTATAATAATTTATGTACTAAGTACCAACTTCTATGAACATAAGATCATTGTAAACTCTTTTATATATATAGACCAAAAGTTAAGAAATCCACATGTTCACTTCGTTGTGAAGTTTAGTTTAATATATGTATTCGTCATAGATTTTATTTTTCCATTATTAAATGATTGGTGAATTATAAATATCTATACTATTAGAAAGAATTATTGTAAGAATATCTACAAATCTGTACTATTAATAAGAATCATAATAAAAAAAAATTATTTAACATAATTGAAAAACTATTAAAATATCTACAAATCTATATTATTAAGTTTCACCAACTTAACAAATGAAACTTCTATAAATTGCATACAAAATATAATAAAAATATTGCATACGGGTATTTGGATCGGGTACGTAGAAATTTTTGGGCCGGATTCTTCGAGTCTAAAAAACCCCAAATTTTATCCAAAATATAATGTTAATATATACAACAAAAGTTTTGTGTAGGATCTGGACCAAACCAAAACTCACGGGTTCAAAAAAATACCTGATATATACTTTATTTTGGATCCAAATCAACATGTATTTACATGTCAGTTTTTTAGATCCGGATAGAATACCTAGACTTAAGAGAGAGTTATATAAAAATGTATATACAGAATTTTAAATAAATTAATTTACAAATTACATAATTTTAAACAAATTCTCTGCTTCAAAATAATAAGATTTTGTAATATAATAATATACAAAATATCAAAATACTAACTTATATCAAATTTTACTTATAATTCAAACCCGCGCTTTCGAAGCGCGGGTCAATATCTAGTTAGTACTTTAAAAAGCAAAAGAACTAGAAAGCAAAAATCTGATAGATACAAATACTTGTTTTATGGTTAGTTTAAAAAAGGAATAAATAATTTATAATCTTAAAACTCATATTATGTTTCTCAAAAAATCTTAATTTATTTTGTTTCCCTTAAATAAATTTATTTTACTATGAAGTGTTTCTAAACTAAAAATAAATAATGTATCAAACGAATGTGGCTTGTACAAAGTGCCAAAATATCCAAGTCAATTATAAAATCAACAATTACATTCCAAAACTTTAGTAATTAATATCAGTCTCAAATCCTTATTCTTGGCACAGATCTTTTCATATATTTAGTTCGCAATCAGATGAACATCAAACCATTTTGTTAGTATTCCAACAAAATAAAAAGTTAATAACTTAGAGATACACCTAAATATGGTAAAAGTCAATGTTTACTGCATATAGTAAAATCTCTATAAATAAATAATGTTGAGATTTTAAAATTTTATTAATTTAAAAAAGTTTTTCTTATTTTGATTTCTTTTTGTAAGGTATATTTATTCTAAGATAAAAAGATTTAATTTTAGTGTATATTAATTATAATTTTTTTAAATTTTGATATTTATATTTATATTAATTTTATTATATTATTTGGTATAGATAATAGTATATATTTTATAGAATTTAAATGTGGTTTTAGACATAATATTATTAAATCTCATCAAAAATATATTAAGTTTTAAGCAAATATAAAATGATTTTATTGTGAATATAAAACAAAAAATATAATGATGAATTATAGTTATGTAAAATATTTATAATTATAAATTATTAATTTTAGTTTTAACGAGACCATATATTTATATAGAATTTTCTAAGAAATTATTATTTTATCAATCTGTGAAAAAATTTAAATTGACCAAAATTAGAACTGATAAAATTTATTAATTTATAAAAATTATAATTTATCGAGTATTAATTTTTAGAAGTCTATCGTATATCAATTACTAGGCAAAAATTCTATTCACGAAGGCCATAACAGTATAAAATAATGAGCTGGTAGGCTTTTCAAGAATATCATCCATAATAGTCACTCATGATCAAAACCAATTAGAAAAACTCAAACTTAGTATCTAAATGATCTCATGGTGAATCCTTCAACCATTAGATCACCCTAACTTGATTGCTAAATTGCTTCTTGAAACAGACATATATAACACATCAAAATGGGGGGGGGGGGGAAGATATGACCAAAAAATTGTTTGATATGACCATACTTTTTTTGTCAACAAAATACAAATTTTAGGTATTCCCCAATATTTTTTTTTCCCATCAATTGTAAATATCAAATAAACCAAAGTTCAGCTTCAAACGAGGGACAACGTTTAAAAGCAAAAAGATTTAACAAACTACGAAAACGGTGCTTGAACATCCTTGCAATACCAGTCAATCCTCCACTATCATGATCTCTAAGCTTCTAGAATCAAATGTTGTAATCAACTTAGGTAACCACAGGCATATGATTGCTACCGGTGACCTTGCCCTTGCGTAACACTTTTTAGCGATCTCCATCGCTACGACGTATTGACGTTGCCACTAGGACTCACAACTTCTTTAGATCTCCTAATTCAAATCTAAAAAGTTTACATATTGGTGTAGATAAATATTTAAGATATTTCTAAATATTTCTTATTTATTTTATTAGTTATTTAGATAACTATGTTTATTGTTTTTGTGTGTTTATGGTTTATATAATATATTTCTAAATATTTCTCTGTATTTTTATCAAACGTCAAAAGCTGTTTGATTACAATATATAGCAAGACCAAGTTTAAATAACAAAACTAGTGAAAACCCTAATTTAACAACAAGACCACGTTAATAACTAAATCCACAATAACTAAACAACAACTAATAAAGTCTATAAGACTATGTATAATAGTTTCAACATCTTTTCCACTTTTAACACTTTTATTTTTTCTTTTTAATATTCCACATCACCTTCTCTTTCTTCCATCTTATTTATTCAATAACCACCTCATTTTAAACTTCTATAATGATTTGTTTTAAAAAATTCAACATCATATCCCACAATTTTAATTTGCATTATTTATTTTTCTTACAATATAACAATTACATATTAGTAACTAAATTAAAATTAAAACAACATATAAATAGCGAGTGTACACTGAGTATACAATATTGAGTGTACACTAGCGAATGTACACTAGCGCGTGTACAGCCAGTATATAGTGTACACTAGCAAGTGTACAGTCAGTACAGAGTGTACACTAGCAAGTGTACACTAGTGCGTGTACAGCCAGTACTGAGTGTACACCTAGCGAGTTGTACATTAGCGATTGTACATAGTCTTATAAGATCATGCACAATGGTTTCAGCACCCATTCCATTTTAAATCATGTTTTTTATTTTAAACACACAAAATAAAAATACATTATTTAATTAGTACACTAGTCTCACAGACAATAAAACTCTTAAAGCACATACATAATTTTTTTTAAAAGTTAACCATAAAACATTCCACATTTTGCCATATGTGTTTGACTAGATCTGGTTGCAATTCATGATGCATATTTGAATCACGTAATTCCGATCTAGCACGCACATGATTTGCAAATGCTGGTAACACCTTAGTAAAAAATGGTTATGGTGTACTCGAACCACTTGCCTCAGATTGATCATAATCTATCCAATTCTGAGCATATGTATCTCTTTCATCCTCAATAATCATATTATGCAATATGATACATGACTGCATGATGATAGCCAGATCTGATATCTCCCACATGTGAGCTGGTTCACGAATGATTTTAAATCAAGCCTGTAATCCCCCAAATTAAAATTTTCATTCTTACCACTTGAATATAATTCGTGTGCTTTTGTCAAGACATCATTCTCCGACCATCCGCTTTGTTGTATACGCCTATCGTAGGTGCCACTCCATTTGCTCAAACACATGATCTAACTCTAACGTGATGGCAACGGGGACGTATTCATTGCCTTCGTGCGCTGCATCACATATGACCAATAATTTAGATCTCAAAAAATCATGCAATTCTATTTTAAAGACTATACAAATCCCAATGGAGCACAACTAAAAATTACAACCCAATCCGATATTTAATGCACCGCCATGGTATGGATCAAATTTGAATATGTATTTTATTTTATTTTATTATTATTTTTTTTTGACATCGAATATGTATTTTATTTAGGTTGAAGATGATGATAAAAAATATTTAAAGGAGAAGAAATACGCACCATAAGTATGTATGTATATGGGCGTATGATTATCTTCTAAATGAACATGTGTCAACTACTCACATTAATAACGCGATAGAAAATTTGATCACCCATGCAAATTAACATTTATGTAGCTCATTATTGCTTATTAAACATTGTCGGTTTAAAAAAGAAGAGCGGAACCCTATCAAGTGACTGATCAAAGAAACGGTACACATTCACTATATATAAGTCATGGCGAGGACAAGAGTTATACCATCAACCAAAAAAAAGAGATTAAAAGCTTTAAAACGAGAGAGGGAAAAAATGGCGACGTCGGGAACATACGTGACTGAGGTTCCTTTAAAAGGACGGCGGAGAAACATTACAAGAGGTGGAAGAGCGAAAATTTTCTTTTCCCTGATGCCGTCGGCCACCACATTCAAAATGTCACCGTTCACGATGGCGAATGGGACTCCCACAGGGGTATCAAGATTTGGAACTACACATTGGGTATTCATTTACTTATACCTTCTAATTTTCTCTCTATACATTAAACATTTTATATATACAGCACAGCTGAGTTATACTATGCAGCAGCTAAGTGTGTCACGGTTTTGATAGTACTATACACTACTCAAGTTAAACTCCTGATGTTGCAAATTCATTGCATCATTTACATATGAATATGACCTAAATTTACTGATGAACAAAATGCATATAAAGATGGAAAACAGGAGATATTCAAGGAGAAGAGAGAGATAGACGATGAGAATAAAACAATGACGGTTAGAGGACTTGAAGGTCACGTGATGGAGCTTTTCAAGGTTTATGACCTCATCGGCCAATTTATTCCCAAAACTGAAGATAGTTGCATCTGCAAAATCACTATGGTTTGGGAGAAGCGCAACGATGATGTCCCCGAACCAAGCAGCTACATGAAACTCCTCGAGAGCATGGTTGTAGACATGGAGGACCACGTCCTCAGAGCTTAATCAACCTCATCATTATCATCACCATCACCATCAAAATTATCATTTTCTCGTTGTACTTTCAAGGTGTTCTCAATATTAATAATGAATAAGTGTGGTCTTCTACGTGGAGTTTCATTTCTATGAAACCGTTTGTTTTATAAGATTGTTTTTAGATGTTTTGTAAGATTATTTAAGTATTGAGTTCTACGTAATGATACTTAAGAATAATGTATGTTCTTCATCTTTAATTAATTTACATTTTTCCATATATACACATATCACTGCCTAGTGGTGATGATTAATGTGGACGAGCGTGTTTTTTTGTTACGTTAAATCAGATAAATAAATTTTACTGATTAGAATGTTCGTTTCGATATCATCGCGATATGATTTGATGACGATAAAGGGACTGAATAAAATTGTTTCGATTACAAACTCGTACGTCCAAAACATCTGATCATCCAATAAAACATCTGCTCCTTTCATGAGTTTCATCATCGAAAACGTGGTCATCTCTTCAACAAATACAACCTCAGGTTCCTTGGTTTAATTCTGTCTGGTTCAAATCTCACATTACCAAACATGCTTTTTTCACTTGGATTTTGGCTCGGATCGTCTTCCATCAAGAGACAGATTTGCAAGTTGGGGAATGAATGTTCCTACATATATCATGCTTACTGTGTGACCAATATGACGAAACTAGGGAACACTTGTTCTTCTCTTTTGTGATTTCAAAGGAAGCTTGTGCAACATCCCGATTTGTGATATATGGAAATGCTTAAGAGAATTGATTTAGCTACATATGTCACCAAAATTGACTTAACTTTTCCGTCATACATTCGTTTAGAACTCCTGGGTTAAGCGTACTTGGGGTGGAGTAGTGAAAGTATGGGTGACCTATCGAAAAATGATTCGTGATACCGTACAAGTGTGGCCAAAGCACATGAAAAGATCGGATGTTGATTGCAAGGTTATTAAACAAAGATTTCGAGCCTTTGGAAAAATTAACAGACCGAAAGTCGAATGGGATGGGGTCCACGAGCTGAGAGAGTAGGCGTGAATGGCCCATTAGCCATAGACGAACAGGGCGTTACAAATGGTATCAGAGATGGTTAGCCATCTCGGTTCTGACCCGAGAAGCGTCTTGAGACTCGTTGTGGAACGCAGCGTCAGTTGCGTTCTTTAAGAGGGGTGAATTGTAACATCTCGAATTGTAATATAGAAATGCTTAAGAGAATTGATTTGGCTACCAATATCACCAAAGTTTACTTACCTTTTTTTGTCACACATCCATTTAGAACTTCGGAGTTAAGCGTGCTTGGCCTGGAGTAGTGAAAGGATGGGTGACCTATCGGAAAGTGATTTGTGATACCGTGCGAGTGAGGCTAAAACACGGAGAAAGGTCGAATGGTGATTTCAGGATTAGAAAACAATGATTTAAGCCTTTGAAAAAATAACAGACCGACCGTCGGATGGGAAAGAGCCCACTGACCGAGAAAGCGGGCATGGCCCATTAGCTGTGACGGACGGAGCTTTACAGTTTGGTTATCGTTTCACAGTCAGATTCCCCTACATCCTCCTATCAGCTTCTAGGGATCTATTCAATACGTGGTATCTTGCTCATCAAACAAGAAGGTAAAAACGAGGGATCTATTCAATGGGTATCCCCTATACATTATTTGAAGTGATTTTGTCATATGTTATCTACAATCATTTTCACAAAAATAATGTGACATGACTACTAAAATTGATGACATGGCTTATAGCTTAATATGACATGTACAATTACATTTAATGTTAATTTATATTTTTGGTAAATTTTATGGTAATAACTCATATATTACATTTAGTGTCGATTTATATTTTTGAAATTTTCTTAGAATATGGTAATAATTCATCAATCAACATTAAAATATGTATATATATATATATATATATATATATATATATATATATATATATATTCATTCAAATATGGCATGAAAAATATGGTAATGACACAAATATTATATTTAGTGTCAATTTATATTTTTAGAATTTGTTTAGAATATGGTAATAACTCATAAATCATCATTAAAATAAATATATTCAAATACGGTATTACAAATTTCAAAATATCATTTAATTATGTAATTTTATTTCTATTTTTTTTTTCAAAAATCTATACAATTTTTTAGAAAGTTATAAAAATTTAATCGTACAATCCTTAGTTTCTTATATATCTACAAATTTTATAAATACTGTTTAATTTTAATTTTTGCTAATTATTCAATTTTTTACTAATTTTTTTAATATATTTCTTTGAAATAAATAGATAGAAAAATCTATCTAAGAGTATAATTTTAAATATATACATGCATATTCTTAAATATAATTTAAAATAAACAAAATAATTTTTATCTTAATTTTATGTTTAATTAAATCAAATTTATATTAAAATATTATAAACAAAAGAAAATTTACAATATTAATAAATTTTTATTTTGAAATGTAATATTTATTTATCTGTTAAAAATATTTTATATTTTTTTAGTGTACATACTGCAGGAAAACACCTAATTATCTTTAAATTTATTTGAACTAAATTTAAACATATATAATGTAAACGGAAATTAGTATTTTGGGGGTTATTTGTAAGTGAATTTTCTTAGCTTTAAATTTTTTGTTATTATTGATTTAAATCAGTTTAAACTGATCTAAATTAATTTAGATTGACCAATTTAATTATATCATGGTCGCCATCAATTTATTTAAATCAAGTTCTAAGCTTTTTCTAACTTTACTTTTATTGTAAAGTCAAAAGCTTATCTGTTGTTATATCTATTTTAAAAATATTTCATCCAAGTTAAACCATTTTTATCAAATAACTAATATAAATATAAGATATAATAAGTAAACAAATATTTTTAATACGCAAATTTCTGTAGACTTCTAAACAAGGATTAGTTATATGTTTTTTTTTCTTCTTCTTTTAGTAAAATGTAAATATTATATTACTAACTTTTCTGTTTTTGACAGAGATTACAGAAGAGACTAGTAGCAGAAGAACAATAATGAAACTAAACACAAGCTAAAATACAAGACATGAAGCTCGAAAGAGGACAGCAAGAGCGCGTATCCAATGTAACGGAGGACTCTGAGGCGAGCTCAGACCAAGGGACCGGAGCATATGAGGAAAGTCGATGGTTGCCACGAGTCCGAAAGAAAGCGCCTTCAAACCTTGATTGCATGATGCCTACAACTTCCTAATGACCCACCAAGCAAAGCTAATCCAGAGAAACACGAGCATAGACCTACTTACCAACCCGACGCACTCCACCATCGGCGGCACGAGGTAGTGACACGAGGTAGTGATGGGATGAGGTAACTCGTTTGGTAAGGACTCTGTCAGTCTATTGTCATGCTCACGGATTCGATGTCAGGCGAAGGGGAACTACCGAATCTTGTCACCAAATGTTGTACTGGGTGTTGCACCTTGTCCTCAATCCAGATAAAGTCCTCCTGGGTGACATGGGCCGCTGCATAACTGACCCCAGGAAAATGACCCACAAAGTGGGAAACCCCTAAATTATAAAAATAAAAATAAAAACAATTTGTTTGATATGACCAAAAAAGTTTCTTTCTTCCAACAAAATACATAAATTAGGTATGTCCAATAATTTAGATCTCGCAAAATCATGCACTTAAAGACTACAAATCCCAATGGAGCCAACTAAAAAGTTACAACCCAATCAGAACTATTTAATGCACCGCCATGCTAGGAATTGCATCAAATTTGATCATACTGGTTGATAATATTTTAATATTCTATTAAAGAGATTATATTGGTTAATAATATGCAATAACTAATGAACTTTGTGATACATTTTTTTATATATAAATTAAATATTGGCCCGGCCAGAGGGTAAGCCATCCAAACTACCGTTTAGAACATATATTTTTATCTAGTTTGGTCATATAAATCCTTTTATTAGTATTTATATGTAAATATAATTTATAATTCTTTTGACAATAATAATCTTTGTAAATCTTTTATCTTTACTTATAGAATTTTTACTAATATATTGAATGAGTGTATGTTAAATAATAATTAACTTTTAAGAACGTAAATTTGTGTATTAACAACTTATTTTACTAAAGTTATGATTGATTACAGTGAATTGTTATGATAATATTGACTAATATTTCTATGTAATTAATTTGATAAAAATATGTTTACAATCATTAGTGAAATTGAATTAGTTTATAAACTTTTAATGTTATTTATATTACAAATATATGTGATATAAGATAATATATAAATGACATGTTGAGATAATGTAAATCAGTTTCTGGTTTCGAACCTACACAGTTTGAATGAGTTTAATTGCGGCTTTAGTTTCTTTTTCCTTGCATATACTTTTTTCGATGTGCTTTTATACTTTAAAACAAAACAAAAAAAACTAAAAATTATTTAATATGACAAACAATTTAATTTAGGGCCTAACTAGTGCCGGTACTTAGAATAATAAGACCAGAAGCAATTAAAAAAAAACTATGGACCATTAATTAATGATTTTTTTCTAAAAAATATGTATCAAAGAAAATAAAGGCCAGAAAGTTTGAATTCATCTTTTCTATCTAAAATCATTACATTTACCACTAGACTAACGACAGACTTCTAATATTTAACGTCCAAAACTAGTTTTTGACCCGCGCACCGGCGCGGATTTAACTTAATTTGGAAAAGTATAATATATTCATAAGTCATCGGTTATTACCGTATTTCAAAAACCGTATTTCAAAAACTATGATCGTATTAAATGTAATAGGACTGGGGTTTGATTTTGGGTTCAACTTTTGTTGGATTCTTTATGTTCGTAGTTTTTTTAATTCTACAGATATAAGATATGTTCTGTTATCTATATAAGATATGTTCTGTTATCTATATAAATTGGTTTGAACTCAGTTTGGTAATAATTATAATAACCGACTAATATCAGATAAATTTTTGGTTCCAATATGATAACGGTTTGGTTACGATTTCTAGGATTAATTTTAGATTAATTGGGGTAAAACTGATTTTGGGGGGGGGATAGGTGTTTCGGATAAATATCCAGTTACGAAAACAAAATTTTAATATTTTAGAACTATTCAAATATTTTGTGTCTTTATGATAATTTGAATAATGTAAAATACTTTAGATAAAATATATTTGAGTATTAAATTATTTGAAATGTAAATTGTTATTATCTTAAAAACTGATGTTATTTTTAATTTAGTCAACAATAAATAAAATTGAATATGGTCTTTATATAAAATATAAACTAAAAACACAAATTACTACAATAGGCCAAATGATTAAAGCCAACCATAACATAAAATAAATTAAACAAAAGCCCAATTCTATTATAACAATATTTAAAAGTCCAACTCTATTAAACTTATAGCCAAACAACATTAAACTCTTTATTACTACTATTTAAGTTTCCAAACAAACCTAGAGAGTACTACAACTTTAATAAGATAGATATTTCTTATAAACATGAAAGCCGGAAGCCCGAGCTTCATTCGCTTCTCCTTAGGGTTGCTACCGAGGGCATCCAAATAATGATTGAGAACTAAGATGAACAAAATAAATACAGGTAATAACTTTCTTATAAATAAAATTTTATATATTCTCTGTATATACTATCTAATGAAAAGTGTTTTATATATTGGACGTTTTGAAAACGTAATCAGTTCCATGTCGTTTATGCTATTTTAGATCATTAGATGCTTTCTTTACGAACGTTATATCTGTTACCCAAAAACAAATATGGAAAAGAGGACAGTTTTAAATTTTGACCTAAAGTCTTCTAGTTACGAAACAGGAGAACGAACAATCTCTATACATTCTTTGATGAGGGCTTTGGTGGTTTGTTTCAGTTTGTTTCGCTCATTCTCAATGTTTGGAGCTTAGCCATCTCGAGTTCTCTAAAATATTGTAACACGTATTGTAATAACGAAGTGAGAGTGATCCGAAACCGTTGCAAAACAACTGTGAAACTTAACGAATGAGCACTCTTGAAGGTTTGGATTCGGCTCACTGAAGCCTATAATTTCGTTGTACAAGATCGTTTGGAAGGGAATTTCATTATGGTTCGCCAATATAAGGTGGGAAAACTATTCGATGTAATATTTCATATAAATAGTAGGTTGAAAATGATGTCAATACGAAAGCTACTCAAAGAAAAAAGAGAAAAACAAATACACGATAAATGTGTGTATGTGCATTATTGATTATCTATTAAATGATCTTGTGCCAACTATCCACAATAATAATGCGATCGAGAATTTGATTACCCTTGGATAGTGGAGTAACATTTATGTAGCTCATTAATGCTTTTTGAACATTGTATGTTGTAATAAAATCAGAAGATTCCAGCATGCCCTATCAAATGATTGATCAAAGAAACGGTAGAAACCATATTTTACCCTTGGATAGTGGAGTAACATTTAGGTAGCTCATTAATGCTTTTTGAACATTGTAGGTTGTAATAAAATCAGAAGATTCCAGCATGCCCTATCAAATGATTGATCAAAGAAACGGTAGAAACCATATTTTTACCCTCACATCCACTATATAATCATGGCAAAGACAAGAGTTCTTTCATCAATCATCAACCAAAACAAAAAGAGAGTCAAAGCGTTAAAACGAGAGAGAAAGAAATGGCGACGTCAGGAACATACGTGACGGAAGTTCCTTTAAAAGGGACTGCGGAGAAACACTACAAGAGGTGGAAAAGTGAGAACCATCTCTTCCCAGATACCATCGGCCACCACATTCAAAATGTCACCGTTCATGAAGGTGAATGGGACTCTCACGGGGGTATCAAGATTTGGAACTACACATTGGGTATTTATTTACTTATACCTTCTAATTTCCTCTCCGTATATTTAACCTTTTATATATACAACACATTTGAGTTGAATTATACAGACTAAGTGTGCCATTGCATATGATCATGAACAAAATTTAACTAATGAACACATGCATATAAAGATGGAAAGCAGGAGGTATACAAGGAGAAGAGAGAGATAGACGATGAGAATAAAACAATGACGGCTAAAGGACTTGAAGGTCACGTGATGGAGCATTTCAAGGTTTGTGACATCGTCGTCCAATTTATTCCCAAGACTGAAGATAGTTGCGTCGCCAAAATCACTATGATCTGGGAGAAGCGCAACGATGAAGTCCCCGAACCAAGCAGCTACATGAAGCTCGTGAAGACCATGGTTGCTGACATGGAGGAGCACGTTCACAAAGCTTAATCATCATCACCATCACCATCACCATCATCATCAAGTCATCACTATCTATGTTTACTTATTAAAGTGTCTTCAGTATAATATGAATAAGTGTGGTCTTGTACGTGGAGTTCCATGTCTATGAAATCGTTTGGTTCTTGTCAGATGGTCTGAGAGCATTTGCATTGGTGAGGGATCATCAAACATTTCTTTAAAAAAAATAAAAATAATTATAAATTATCTTTTTTTTTTTAACAACAGATGCTTATATTAAATTAAAAGCCCAAAGGGTTAAATCGGTTACAACCGCAGAGATCCTCGACGGTAAAACGATAAACGGAGAAAATTAAGACATGACGAAAGATAAATGTGGCTAAGGAGAGAAGAGACCCATAGAGAAGCTTCACTTGTAGTCCTAAAGCCCGCATTCGAAGGAACGCAAAATAGTCGAGATCGAAGTTGAAGAACCCAACCAATGGGTTTTGATAGCAAGAAGTTCGAAAACCTCCATAGAGAAATGCAGCTCCGGTGAGGAACTTGAAATGCTGACTATGTGAAGAACCGTCGATGCTCTAGACGGCATAATGTAATGGAAACGCAGCAGTGATGTAGAAGCGATCAGAATTGGCGAGTCCACACTCTTGCACAATAGTTCTTGTGAAGAAGAAAGGTGTCGGGGATCGTCTGGTCGACTTTGTGAAGAACCGTCGATGCTTGAGACTGCATATTGTGCTGGATACGCTGCGATAACATATAAGCGAGCGAATCCGGCGCATCCACACTCTTGCACAGTGGATCCTGCGATGAGGACATGGGTGGGAGGACCATAAGACGGACTCTGTGAAGAACCATCGATGCTTGAGATGGCGTAGTGTGATGGAAATGCAGCAATGACTTAATATCGAATAAATCAGACGAATCCACACTCTTGCACAATAGACCATAGAGACGCAGTGGCAAATGGCTAAAACAATGTCAAATCTGAAACAAATCTTTGGAGGGATCGTCGCTTTAAATGAAACCTTCATGATGAAATATTCTTCAAGCAAACAAGCAAACAAATAGTTGAACCACTAAAAAAAAATGTACAAACAAGTCTCTCAAAACTTTGTCAGTGTCTCTTTATCCACATAAGGGGATGGTGGAAGGTATCTAAACAGAAATTAATTATAAATAACAGAAAGTGTCAAGAGAAAGACAGGAGAGAAAGATAAAATAATGATGCAGAGATATAATTTAAACGTTTTGACATATCACTTTTTTGAATGTCAATTTATTATTGGTTTTGTACTTTTAGTTTTAAACATGGTATTTAAATAATGAAAAAGAAGGTTGCTCTTATCTCTCTCTTCCATATTTCCACTCTCTCTCTCTCTCTCTTGATTTCTCTTTTTACTATTTATATCTGTTTTTTTTAATATTTCCATATAAATAAAATTGTAACAATGGTATTTCGTTTTTTAAACATGGGTTTAAGATAATTACAAGCTTGGTTTTTCAAAGTTGCTAATTAATATGACTGCGATACATGGAAATTATATATTTAATATTCTGATATGTGTTAAATAACAGTTTTCTTTTTAAAAAAAAATAAACTTAAACCTAAAGAATATAAAAATAATCTAAAACACAAATTTTCCTTTTTAAAAAACTCTTAAACAAAGAACCTTTTTAATATTTTCATAAAATAAAATTTTAACAATAGAATTTCTTTTTTAGGACATGGTCTAAGATAATTAACACTAAACATTATTTTAAGATAAATTCTATACAAATTTAAAATATTTAAAAAATATTTTTATTATAAAAATTGAATAGTATTTTTTCCTATTAATATTATTAAACCAAAGAGAGTTGTAATATTTTAGATGAATATAGCCAAACGTGAATACATATAAAGAAGGTAGAAGTCTTGGATATAGAAACTTCTATTTTTTAAGGTAATTACAAACATAGTTTTTTAAGTTTGCTACTTAACATGATCCTGACACATTACAATTATCTATTAAATAACAGTTTTTATTTAAAAAAAAAACATAAACCAAAATAATCTAAAATGTTAATTTTCCCTTTTTGAAACCAAAAGAAATTTTTTTATTATACTTCTTTCAAATCTTGACAAAAGATAATTATATAACTTAATAAATTAATAATTCTTTTAAGAAGTTGATTATAAACATAATACCAAAGCTAGTTTAACTAACAAAAATAAATTGTAAAATATGTAGAGATATTAAATACAAATTGGAAAAATTCCACTTTGGAAAAACTACTTGTTTACTGAAATAATTATTACTAATAATTATTTTAAATCCTAATCAAAACATAATTGTAAGAAATTGTATATAGTAATTTTTGTTTTCTAAAATCATAAAAGGAAACCGTAAGAAATTTTGTTTTTTTTTTTGTAATAACAATTTTCCTTTTGTAAATCTTAAACAAAATATATTTGTATTATATTTTTTGACACATGTCATTATATAAAGCTTGATTTTCCAAGTTGCTAATTAACATGATCGGTGACATATGACGATTATATATTCAAGATTATGATATGTGTTAAATAATAGTTTAAAAAAAACTTTAACTAAAAGAATTTAAAGTTAGTTTTCCTTTTTAAAAAAATTCAAAAAAAAATTCCTATTATATAAAGCTTGGTTTTCAAGTTTTTTAATTAACACGATCATGACACATAATAACTATATATTTAAGATTATGACATGTGTTAAATAACAGTCTTTTTAAAGAAAAAATTTGACTAAAATAATTTAAAAGTTAATTTTATTTTTTTAAAGAAAATCTTAAGCAAAAAACTGTAAAACATTATATTTCCATATAAATCATTATTATTTAATAATATATCTTTTTATTATGTGGGTTTAAGATAGTTATAAAATACTAAACATTATTTGAATATAAATTTAATCACATTTGTAAAATATTTACCAAATATTTCTCTTAAAAGTATTTAGTAGAATTTTCTGTTAAAAATATATTAAACTTAGAAAATTGAAAAATGATCAATTTAATATTTAATTGTACTTTAAAAAAATCTTAAACATAAAATTTAAAACAATTTTCTTTCCTTTTTTAAAAAAGTCTTTAAAAGCTGTAAAAATTATATTTCTATATAATAAATACTAAAAATGTTTAAAATAATAAATACTAAAAATGAGTTAATACGATTTTCCTACAAACTAAATTATTAGAAAATATTTTTATTATAAATATTTAATATTATTTTTATGTTTAAAAAAATACTAAACATATAAAATTGTAAAAAGAGTTCTTATAATTTTATTTTAATTGTAATATTCCTATGTCCAGAATCTTATTTGCAAGGTTAAATAAAAATTTTGGTTTAATTATAATTACAAAATCTATAAATTTATTTTAATGGTAAATGTCCTTTTTAAAGAACCTTATTTTCAAGTTAAAATAAAATATATGGGTTGAAAATAATTACAAAGTCAGTAGGCATTGGTTTAAGATAATTTCCTTTAAATAAATACACATTTTATTTTTCTTATATACATGAAATTATTTATAAACGACAATTTTAGAAAAAAACAAAAAATAGAAAAATAAGCGACAATTTAAAAGTTAATAATATATGAATTTTTTCTTTTTTTTTATTTTCAATTATTTTAATATCAATAAATGTCTATCTTTTTTATTCCTTAATATAACTTTAGAAAATTTTGTTATTACAATTCATCGTTTTACAATTGTTTGCTAGCATTTTTTACTATTGTCATATTCTTCATAAATAATCATAAGAAAATTATGTTGTTTTTATGTTTGGGTTTTATATGTGTTTGATCATACGAAAATCAAACACATATCTAAAATTTTTTATATGTTTGGTCATTATTATTATTATGGATTAACTATTACTATCATATAGTCTTTTTGACTAAACACATAAAAATCATTTATATTGATAGTAAAAATAATCTATTTTTTATGACCAAACACAATAATATACCAAACATGTATTTGTTTTTGTATAACCAAACACATACAAATACCAATATAAAAACTAATCACTGTAAAATCCTATTTTTGATTTTTTTAATTAATTTTTTTTAGTATCATGTTTATTATCAAGAGTTGGTAAGACTACCAACAAAAATGTCATGATAATTGGCTGGGTTGAAACCACTAACCCCTTGGCAAATCCTTTGCGAATTTGGTGAACAAAAGGGTTGAATCATTTGCAATTCAAGGGGCATATGATCATCACTGATTATTGGTGAACAAAAGAATCGAATAATGTCGATTTTTTTTTGGGTGGGGGGGGGGGGGGGGGGGGGGGTATG
>CAKOAT010154822.1:0-58747 GCA_932364175.1 Eruca vesicaria subsp. sativa | reverse complement strand
TAGGCAATGTTCGGTGTTTCGTTTAACCGTTGCCGTTTTATACGATTTCCTCGAGTTCTTTCCGAGAAAGCGAAGTTTTACGGTTTTTATCGTAAAACTCGAACGGTAAGTCGGATCGAGATGGAACGGGAGATGTTTTAGCCGTAGTTTAGAATGCGATCGTGTCGAAAGACGTAAGTTTTGAATCGGGGATGCGGGAAATCGAGGCGCGGGACATCCGAGAAGTTTTTAGTTCGCCCATCGGCGAACTAGTGGAGAGATTTTTAGTTCGCCGATGGGCGAACTAGTGGAGTGTCCCTAGTTCGCCCATCGGCGAACTAGTGGAGTGTCCTTAGTTCGCCCATCGGCGAACTAAGCCGGGCCGGCTTCGGCGAACTAGTCGTGACTAGTTCGCGTTTTACGGCTGTTTCGGTTTTTTGCGGTTTCGTAAGACGAATCTTCGAGTTTTATAAAACGTTTCTCGAATTTTACAAAACGATTCTTTGAGTTTTATAAAACGGTTCTTCGAGTTTTATAAAACGATTCTTCGAGTTTTATAAAACGATTCTCGAGTTATATAAAACGATCCTCGAGTTTTATAAAACGATTCTCGAGTTTTATAAAACGATTCTCGAGTTTTATAAAACGATTCTCGAGTTTTATAAAACGATTCTCGAGTTTTATAAAACGATTCTGAGTTTTATAAAATCACTTTTATGGAAAGTAATGATCTCCCTTTTACAGAAGCTATCGCAGACGTTGATTTCGAGAGTACGGTTTTCGACACCAACAGTCATGAAATATAGTCAGCCCACGTTATGGCATTCATATCGATCGATGTGAAGTGTCTCCCATCGATCGACATGCACATATCTTTTCGGCAACTTTCTCTCGCGAGGCATACTAACCACTTTTTAGTAAAACATGCATAACTTCTGATATAACCGTTGGATTGACCTCAAACCGGTGGCATTGGAAAGCTAACTCAAAGCTCTATCTTGTGTCCAAAAGACACAAAAATCACCACTTTACTCCATATCATACATGAACCTGTAAATACCCTAAATAGACTATATATTGTAGTAAATATATGAAAACACCAATAGACCATGGCTAAAAATGGGTAAAATCCATGGTCGGTCACTCCATCACTTCTAGCCCATTTTGCATCCATCTTTGTAACGGTGTCTGCATTGTTCTGAAGTCATTCCTGTAGACTCTCAATGTTGTTGCTGTTCCATTGAATTTGATCAAAGACATGATCTGTCATCTCTACTAAAATCTGATTTTCTTCTGGGTCTGATGTAGAATCGATCGCCTCATAGGTGTTGTTGTCAATCGCCCCTGCTGCAATATAATCGATCGACGGGTCTTTGTTTATGTCGATCGATTGAGTGAACGTAGGTCGACAGGTGAGTCTTCTCTGAATTGTTCTTACTTCCTTCCTCAACCAATCTGTTCCTGAACGTAGTGCGGTGATGTTGTTGTTAAAGGGGAAGAAGATGTTGTCACACCTTTTTTCGAACCTGTCTTCGGTTGTGTTCAGAGCATTGTAGATCTTCTCAACACTCTGATCAACTTCTGCTCTGGTGTATAAATCTTGCTCTGGTGGTTTTCCTGAATCGATCGATTTCCCTTTGTTTATGTCGATCGATTTTGGAGTTCGATGTCTCTCCTGAAAGATTTCATCCAAATCCTTCTGTAGCAAATCAATCCTCATGCTTAACCAGTAGATGTTGTTGGTGAGATGATAATCTACCGCGTCAATCCTTGTATTGCATGCAGCTATCTGATCTGTCGTCGGTTCGTTCTTTGCTGATTCGTTGCAAGCATCAATCGATGAGCCCTTAGTGAAATCGATCGATGGCATACGCTGTGTCTTCAGACTAGCTATCTCTGCTTCTATCTCTTTCACGCTTGTTGTCAATCCCGTAATGCCTCCTTGCAGAACTACATATGCTGTATTCTGATTGTCGGTGAGCTTGGCCATTGCTCTTTCTTGGCAATCAATCATGAAACCAACCATCTCGTTAATCTCATCTTTGGTGTAGAGTTCCAGTTCCCAAACCGGATTTCGAGTTTCGTTTAAATTGATCGATGGACGTGAGTTCCTGTCGATCGATGGTTTTGCTACTGGAGCTGTTGATTGTTGCTGTATTACTCCAAGTTGTTGTTGAAAGAGATTTGCTGGTCCATTGGCCATCCGAAGGATGTCTGCTATGTCTTCTCTGGAAACATGTACAACCCATCCATCAAGTGCTATTGCATTGCCTTCTGGATCTCTAACAATACCAAATTCATCTAGTGTTAGAAAAGCATTAACAGAATATTGTTTATGAATAGTAAGAGTTGGGGGGTTAGAATCAATCGATTTGACTGTCTTAGTGTCGATCGATGGTAGTCGAGTTGTGATCTTTGGTTGGTTGAATGTTGCATTAGTTGCTTTGCCAATTTGATCTCTGTGTCTCCCAAAGGTAGTAGGTGCTTGCATCTTGACTGCTTCTGTTCTGTGAATCGTCTTCATGGTTACAAGTCTTCTTTTATACCCATCGAATGCCCTAGGAAAATTTGGAAAGTTGCCAAATTTCCTGAAGTCGGTTGGGTTGTGATCGATCGATGATGATAGGTGTGGATCGATCGATGGTTGAATCCTATTATGCTGCTTTGGCTTGGTGTTGATCAATTCAGGATGAACATTGTCGATCGATGGTGTATGCTTCGTCTTTTGGATAGGTTGTAGGAGTCTCTCTTCAGTGAGAATGACATGAATTTCTCTTGCATACTCCTCTTCATAGTCCTCATCATGTTCTTATTTGTGAGATTCTGAATTTGATGTGAATGTTGTATCTATGGCAAAACTCCCATGGAAACCACTGTCACCCCAACTGCCTATAGATTAATTATCTTGCTTGTTGCTTGTACAGTATAACCTCTTTAAATTAATAATCTATAAATTAATATCTCTATAAATTAATATAATTTCATAGTCCCAAATTGAATTTTTGGTTTAATTAATATCTCGATAAATTAATAATCTCTATAAATTAATAAAAATTTTAGTTTTGGTGTAGTCCCAACATTATTAATTTATAGAGGTTTCACTGTATCTTGTAAGACAAAGTTCGGATAGCAGTGATATGGCAAGACTCCATTTTTAGACTGGCTGTCGATCAATGCGTTGTATGCAGAATCGGTCGCTGGCTGATGAATGGAATCGATCGATGATGGTGAAAATGTGCCGATCAATCCGGAATAGTTAGTTTCGTACTCAGCTTCAGTTTAGCAAGCTGCAATCAATGTAGCCTCTCCAGTCTCTAAGGAGTGTACCCGTTTCTTAAAAACAAGAACTGGGTCATAAAAACATATGGATCAATCAAATTGAGACGAAACTAGTTGGTGTTCATGTCCCAAACTGCTCCAATTGTGGCCATAAAAGCTCTTCCCAAAAGAAGTGAAGAATTCCAGTTTAACTTGATGTCCAAAACATGAAAATCCACAGGAACTATTGCATTACCAATCTGCACCTCCAGGTCCCTGATTATACCTCTTGAATTCCTCTCAGAACAATCTACAAAAGTGAATGATTCTTTTTAAGGTTCTACCTTCAAACCCAAACTATATGCCAAGACTTTAGGCAAGATGCTGACTGATGACCATGTGTCACATAGAGCATGGGGAAAGTGAATACCATTAATAGAACATGGTATAGCAAACTTCCTAGGATCGCTCTTTTTTTCAATGTAGTCTTCTGTCTCATCTTCTCCCTGACATGGTGAAACATTCTCTTAATGTCCTCTTCAGTTTTCATAGTTTCTCTAAAGAACATCCACAGTCTGTGGGTATAATAAACCTCATCAAAAAATTTCTCAAGTGGGATTCCGAGAACTCTTGATATCACTCAAATAACCCTAAAGAGTGAATTACTCTCTCAAATAAGAGGTTCAGTTGTAGTACTTAGGGATCGAATCCACAGAGACTCTGGATTACATAACAGATTATTTAGTCTTTGAAATAAAGCTAGACAGCAGGTTTTAAACAGTAACTTAAAACATGACCAAGCAATTGCTCGATTGGTTGAATTGTTTGTTAAGAGGAAAGAAGGTAGTTAAACTTAGGTATTTTCTCAGGTATGACAAACATGCAAGTTATAAAGGGTTTTCATTATTCATAGTTCTGAATTCAAAATTTTAAGGATTTGAAGAATTAACTCTTACTGGATCTCGGATCAAGAACTATCGTTCGATGACCTTGAGTGAGTATCGATCGATTGTTTGATAGAAATATCGATCGATGACGTTATGCTATATCGGTCGACAAGACGATCGTCCTGTCGAACGATACTGCATCCAGCGAGTTCTAATAACAGGTTTGAAAGGTTCTCTAGTCTTCACTAAATAGCTTAGACTCTAGGTAATTGCCAAGTTCTCACTTATCGAAATTGATCCTAAAATCAAAGGTAAGGGTGATCAATCCTTAGCACTAGTATTTATGATGACTAGATTGATAACTATATTTTAAACACCCTAATAATGGTTACTTCAATGCATGAGTCAAACTTAATAAGAAACCTAAATCTAACAAGAGAGACTACTCAAACATATTTATGAGAGACAAAGTCATAATGGTTTGAATAATGCTTTAAGATAATAATAATAGCAAGAGAAACAGTAAATAAGTAAAGCAAGGGAGTTCAAGATCTTCTGTGGATTTGTAGTTCAGATCTCTCTCTGAATTCCTAAGCTCTTCTCAAAGTATAGCTAGATGCTTCTCCCAAAATTAGGTCTAAAAGATCTCTAGAGAAATCTGCATAAACTAGCACAAAACCCTCTTAATATAGCCTAACAGGCGGCTAGAGACTTAAAGTGTAATTTATTAAAACTCTTGTGAAGCAATTAGGGCTTCTAATCTTCATTTAATCACTCGGAGGACTTTTGTATCGATTGATATATAATTTCTTCTATCGATCGATGTGGGTGATCTTTTATCGGTCGATATCTTAACACGTTTTGCTCATATCTTCATAAAGTCTCCATTTTAGCTCCATAATAGCCATTTTACACCAGTGAGTACCTGAACCTGTAGAGGCTCTAAAAAGACTCTCAAGTATCCTTTTGTTTCCAAAAACATATATAAATCATGGTTGAAAGTGGGTAAAATCCGTGATATATCAACTCCCCCAGACTTATTCTTTTGCTTGTCCTCAAGCAAATAATAGAACATTGGTCTATAAAAGGTTTAAAAGGCGGAAGCTCCTATAATTATAAACTTAGAACCATCACCTCTTTACTTATTGTAAGCCACTTCAGATATCTATCAATCTCAGAAATACATTACACCATATCCTAGCTTAGCAACCAAATTCAACTAGCCAACAACTTAATGATCCTGTTTGTCTATCCCCTATGCCGATCTCATTTATGCATAAAATAAAAGTGTAGGCTTTACCTTGGGAGTATCGATCAAGGAACACTTGGATTCAACTCAAGCAAGTTTCATGCATTCTCGTTCTGGTTCCTTTTCTCCTTATAACTCCCTTCTCTGAATCTAAAATTTTCTTTTTCTTCTATATAAATCCCAATGAACAACTAATGTTCATCTTATTGATCTTTCTACATTTTGTAGCTTTTTCTGACAAAGTGTAGGCGAATAGTGGGGTCATAGGTAATTTACCTCTCCCTCGCTTCCACAATGTGTGATCATTCCTTTGAATTAGAATAGTGGGGTCATGGCTAATGTACCTCTCCCTCTGCCTCTCAGGAAATCATCTCAATCTCTTATTTTTCTCTATTTGGATGCCAAAGGGAGGAGAGAAAGAAACCAAAATTATTAAGACTTTTACCTTCCAGACTTGCAAGAGGATTCTGATCCCTTGTATACCAAGCCCCAAGACAAGCAATAGATGTCATGTTAGGTTGGAAATCGGCTTTGGTTCTTTCAGACATTTTCAACAAGTGTTGTCATAGCTGACAGGTGATCCTCTTTAGCATCTCTAGTACCTTCTGTAACTGACAAATCTAAGAGTGGTGCTAAGAAGTGGTTAGGTAACAAGTCTGAATCTATATGATCATTGTTTCCTTCTTAGTAAAACACATAATTTTTTTTTTTTTTTTATAAAAGGGAAATGAAAAATGAAAATGTTAGTAGATACCCCCCAGACTTAAACAACATTGTCCCCAGTGTTATTTTGTCTAAGAGGAAAGAGTAAAATTTAATGTAGCAAATATAGTCATGTTAGTAGGAAAAATCGTACATGTACCCTTACATATCGATCAATACAAAGTGGTGTACATTGATCGATATAAAGTGCCTTCACCTATTGTGCTGTCAATCATCGAACTCAACATCTATGATTTATGTATTTCTATGTTAGCTCTGTTAGACATTCTCAAAACACACAAATAGTTAGATAATAAATAATAGCAGACATAGTCATAAAAAGTACGAATAAAATCCTACAAGTCGGAAAATAAGAGTAAAAACATAATAGTGCAAGATAAGGGATAGAAATGAGAAAGTGAATCAGTCGTCACTGCTCTCGTCATCGTCCTCGTCATCCTGATCAGACTGGTGAGAGGGACCTGCTGCTGATGGGTCACTGGCTGAAGTGCTCGCTCGGCTCGAACAGCTGCATCTCGAGACACGGGACCAAATTGCACGAAGAGCATCCAACACTCCTCTCCTGAAGACTCTCTCATCTCCTGCCTCAATCCCGGAGAGATCTGGGAAATGGGGCCCTGCTGGTGTAGCCCGAGAGGTACCCGTGCTGCGGACTCCTGTATCACGGCGTAGTGCAGGTGGGTCGAGGACTAGGCTCGGGTCTGGCTGGAACCAAAGCCTGTCGAGATTGCCCGCAAAGGCAGTCGTCTTTGGATGAGGCAGAAGGAACCGGCGTGTACCAGCTGGAGTCCCGAAAGCCCAATAATGATGCTGGCTGTCCAACCACTGGCTGTTACGCAGATGATTTGCGTCCAGGTAGGCCGGAGAAGTGTATGCGCTGTCCTCGTCAAAGCGGATCCCACAGTACTGGAAGATCGGCGTCAGCGGACTCCCTCTTGTCTCCTTCTTCCTTCCTGATCCACCGAAAAAGGCTTTGTCTTCAGGCTGACTAGGTGCTCAGCAAAGACGGCACCCAGGTTAGGTGTGGCCATGACGCGCTCGGGGGTCTAGGAAGGTCAGATCGACCAGTCCGTCAAGTGCATGGTACAGAAGTGTAAGCTCGTAGATTCTCACCTTGTTAGGCTCCATCTTCCAAAGCAGAGTGGAGGCAAGGATCCGCATGAAGTACCGGAGAGTCGGGTGGCGGATATTGGTCTGAATCACTGTGGCTGAGCTCTAGAGGCTTGTGCCAAAGATGTCCCAGAACGCCTTAACTTCCGGGAAGGTGGAGATAGTATTGGAGGTTGCTGTGGGGTTCTCAAACCCGTAAATCGTGCAAAGCTCGGGGACAAAAACGTAGTACCGGATGCCCCTAGCGAAAAAAGCGAGAACGCCATCACAAGCAACACTCGATGGCTGGTTCTTGTACTCGAAACGAATAGTGGCCATGAACTGCTGGATGAGCGAAGGGTAAAGGTCATAGGATTGGGAGCCCGTGGTCCCAAATCCGAGCTGAATGAGCATCTCGCCAAGATATTTCTCAATCCCTAAACGTCGGACGGTGGCAGGGTCGATAAATCGCGTGGGCACAACCTCTACATCGAGCCATGCGTTGTAGAGCAGGCTGTCGTAGTTGTCCCAAAAGTCACTCACGGGACGGTGCAGGCACTCGGTACTCTTAGCTGTGGCCCGCGGGTTGGGGAAATGCTAGTTGATCCGGATGGGTTTCCCATCCTCACGTGGCCAAGGGTCGCGCTCATCTTCCCCTTCCGAGGAGGAAAAAGATGATGGAGGGTTTCCTATGGATGTGCTAGGTAAGTCGAGTCTCCGCTTTGTTCTCCTCTCTTGGCCTGGATTCATCTGCAAAAAGAGAAAGATCGAGGGTGTCAGCAATTCGCTTAGTTGGTCGATATCGATCGATGTAAACCGATGTATATCGATCGATATCGAACGATTTTGTGTTTCTCCGAATCCGACCAGAAGTGCCTATCTATAGACAGGGTGAGACCGATGTCGATCGATATCGAGTTCCGAAACCAGCAAAATCGTCAACAATCCAAATCGCAATTTCATAGTGTATATCTAGTTCTAACACTCATAAACCTCTAATCTACCAATCCTAACAACTCTAATCGATTAAAAACAAACCTATCTACTGATTCAAGTCAAAATTTGTGTTAAACCTTGTTCTCTTTGGAAATCTAAAAATCAAAGGATTATACCTTGAAGGATTTCGGATTTGAGAGTGAAACCGAGATAGGAGGGGAGTTTCGAATCGAGTGAGGTAAAAAATCGGATAGAATCCGTGAAGAATCGAGAGAGAAAGAGAGGTTTGTGTGTTTCGGGGGCGATTTGCGATTGTGAGGGAGAGACCGGCGCGTATCGACTTAAAAGTGGTTTACCCTCGATATGTCTGTATCGATCGATACAGGTAGGTGTATATCAATCGATATGACTCGATTAGACTAATATGTTTACTAGTTTTGCTGAAGGTTGAAATAACTAATAATTAAAACAAAGAATCTTAATTCTAAAGGAATGATAAATTAAATCCTAATAGTGATTTTTCTCCCACTCAGTGCTTATTTTAAATCGTTTAGCTTGACTTATCTATTCGGTACCCTAGGTGGAGTTAGTCATACTTAACCGAAGGGGTTTATCAGTTGGGGGTTTAACCCAATAGTGTTTCACTCGTTGGCCATTTACCGTAAATTCTTATCCTTTCTCATTTATAAGGGTAACGGTTCCATTTGGTGGGACTGCTGTGACAGTAAAAGGGCCAGACCAACGAGATCGAAGTTTTCCGGGAAATAAAGTCAAACGAGATTTATATAAGAGAACCTGATCATTCGGGACGAAATGTCGAGAAATAATGTGTTTGTCATGATAAGCTTTGGTTCTCTCTTTATAGAGCTTAGAGTTCTCATAGGCCAGATGCCTTATTTCATCCAGTTCATTAAGCTAGATGAGTCTCCTTTCTGCAGCTGTCTATATGTCAAAATTTGACAATTTAGTATCCCAGGCTGCTTTATGCTCTAACTCAACAGGTAAGTGGCAAGATTTTCCGTAGAGTAAGTGAAATGGAGTCGTTCCTAGTGGCATTTTAATGGCGGTTCGGTAAGCCCAGAGTGCATTATCTAATTTCCTAGACCAATCCTTTCTTGTGGCTCCCACAGTCTTTTCTAGAATTTCTTTGATCTGTCTGTTAGAAACTTCGACTTGTCCACTGGTTTGCGGATGGTAAGGTGTTGCAACTCTATGGTGAACTCCGTTCTTTTTGAGTAGATTCTCAAAAAAATTTGTTGATGAAATGAGTTCCACCATCTCTTATAACTATTTGAGGGGCTCCAAATATTGGGAAAATGATGCTCTTGAAAAGTTTGATAACAACAGAGGCATCATTTGTGGGTGAGTCTATTGTTTCAACCCATTTGGAAACGTAATCGACAGCAACCAGAATGTATCGGTTTCCGTAAGAAGTAGGGAAAGGACCCATGAAGTCGATCCCCCAGCAATCAAAGACTTCTACTTCAAGAATGAATTTTTGTTCCATTTCATGTATTTTGCTGATTTTTCCTCGACGTTGGCATCTATCGCACTTGACGATAAAGGCATGAACGTCGCGGAACATTGTAGGCCACCAAAATCCAGCTTGGAGAATTTTTGAAACCGTTTTAAAGGTTGCAAAATGTCCAGCTTATTCGGATCCATGGCAGTGATAAATGATATGTAAAATATCAGTTTCAGCTACGCATCGTCTAAATATGCCGTCGGCACATTTTTTGTATAGGTAAGGTTCGTCTCAATGATACCTCCTTACTTTCGTGAAAAACTTCTTTCTATCGTAGTTTTTTAAACTCTTCAGGTTCGACGATTGCGGCAAGATAAATCGCTTTTCCACAGCGTGCGTTTCGTGTTCACTATCTCCATTCTGGGAGATGTTATGTTTATCTGCGAGTGTTTGTCATGCCACAGTCGCGGTATTATTGATGGTGATCTTAAACGTGATGTTTCGTAAGTCAATATCGTCGTTTCCATCAATCGACATGGTATCACTAGTATCGATCGATTCAACTGATTGTCCATCGATCAATGTCAGGTCTCCGAAGTCAATGCTTTCAGTGTCAACGGCTGATGCATGTTCAGATGAGAGTTGTATATGGCCAATGAGTGATAAATCTGTGAAGTACACATTTTCAGTTGGTATGAAATCATTAATAGGGACTTCTTCGTCTATTCTTATCCGGGAAAGATGATCTGCGACACCATTGTCTACTCCCCTCTTATCCTTTATTCCTTATCGAATTCTTGGAGAAGGAGTATCCATCGGATAAGGCGCGGTTTCGCATCTTTCTTTTGCATTAGATATTTAATAGCTGCATGATCAGTGTGAACAATAACTTTCGAGCCCACTAGATAGTTACAGAATTTTTTGAAAGCGTATACTACTGCAAGTAGTTCTTTCTCAGTTGTTCCATAGTTTCTCTGAGCGTCGTCCAGAGTTCGGCTGGCGTAATAGATAGCATGTAGTTTATTCTCTTTTTGTTGCCCTAAAACCGCTCTGATATCACTCAAATTACCATAAGGAGTGAATTACTCTCTCAAATAAGAAGTTCAACTGTAGTACTAGAGATCGAATTCACGGGGAGCTAGGGAACCTAATAGATCTAATAGTTATAAGATTAAGCTAGGCTAATAAGTTTTAATGCAGTAAATAAATAAACTTGAAAACAGTAAACAAGATGAACAAGGTAATTGTTCAGCTTGGCAAGGATTTGATGGATGGAAGGATGGTTGCTAGATCTAGGGTTTCTATTCAGGTAATCAGGATTATAATGCTATAGATGCCTAACAAGTTGCATGCATGATATATAAGAACTTCAATTCTTAGACAAATCTATAGCTGTCGCTAGTTAGACTCGTCCATTGATCTGAATGCCGACAGTATCGACCGATGTTGCTATCGCAGTGTCGGTCGNTTCTATTCAGGTAATCAGGATTATAATGCTATAGATGCCTAACAAGTTGCATGCATGATATATAAGAACTTCAATTCTTAGACAAATCTATAGCTGTCGCTAGTTAGACTCGTCCATTGATCTGAATGCCGACAGTATCGACCGATGTTGCTATCGCAGTGTCGGTCGATATGTGTTGCCGTCGATCGATGACTCTATAGAAGTATCGATCGATATAGCATCATATCGAATCGAAACTGTGTTCACAAAGATCTTTAGCCCTGCTATCGCTGGTGCCTAAGATCTTAGTTTGTAGAGGATGATGTCAGGATGAAGATTAATAAATTAAACTATTCCAGTTCATGGTTCTAGTTCATGAATATAGAAACAAGCATTAAGAACATCCTAACAATGAATATCAAAACTTAGCAATCTATAGTTTGGGATAATCCCACAACCTATCTGAACCCTAAATCCGACAGGTAGATCTATTCAGACATGAAGTTTGTCACGGAAATCATAGATGAATAGATATAAAACTGAAATAGAATAGATATAAAAACCAATGGAGTTCCAGGAGGACTCTGATAAGAGTTCCTCCCTTGTCTCCTAACAAGAATAATGAATCAAAGAAAGCTTAGATAGCGTAGCCGTCAACAATGGCTTGCAAATAACATAAATAGGGTTTCTGGTCGTCCTAGGGCATTCTGATAATTTAGGTTTCTTCTGGGCTTCAGTTGGTCATGAAATATACTCAGCCCGCATTCTGTCATCTATATCGATCGATATGAGGTGTTTCCCATCGATCGATATGCACATATCTTCTCGACAGCCTTCTCTCGCGAGGCAGACTGACCGCTCTTCAGTAAAACGGGCATAACTTATGATCTAACCGTTGGATTGACCTCAAACAGGTGGTATTGGAAAGCTAACTCAAAGCTCTGTCTTTTGTCAAAAGATGGGCTCAATCGCACCATGGGAAGGTCTCCATACATATCTAACATCTGACGCGTCTGCGCAGTTCTGCACTTAAAGGCTCCAAAAGACACCAAAATCACCATATTTCTCCACAACGTACCTGAACTGGTAAATACTCTAAATAGACTCTATATTGTAATAAATATACATAAAAACATATCAATACCATGACCAAAAGTGAGTCAAAATCATGGTATATCATCCCCCCAGACTTAACCTTTTGCCTGTCCTCAAGCAAACTTTAAGTTAGTCTTTGAAAGAAGTTTAAAAACAGCAGGGACTCAATCAAATTCTCAACTTTAAAATCATCACCTCTACTTTGTTGCAAGCCACTTCTCATATCTATCAACTACAGAAGTACATTATACCATATCCTAGCTTAGCAACCAAATACATCTAGCCAATCAACTTAAACATTCCTTGTCTGTCTATCCCCTCTACTGATTTCATTTCTGCATAAAAATAAAGGTGTAGGCTTTACCTTGGGAGTATCGATCAAGGAACACTTGGATTCAACTCAAACAAGTTTCAGGCATTCTCATCCTGGTTCCCTTTCTCTCTTTATCCCTCCTTTTCTGAATCCCAATTCTTTCTTTCTTTCTTTTATATCAATCCCAATGAACAACTAATGTTCATCTTATTGATCTTTCTACTTTTTGTAGCTCTTTTTTGACAAAGTGTAGGCGAATAGTGGGGTCATAGGTAATGTACCTCTCCCTCGTTTCCACAATGTGTGATCATCCCTTTGATTTAGAATAGTGGGGTCATGGGTAATGTACCTCTCCCTCTGCCTCTAAGGAAATCATCTCAATCTTTTATTTTCTGGGGATGCCAAAGGAAGGAGAGAAGGAAACCAAAATTTTTGAGACTTTTACCTTCCAGACTTGCAGGAGGATTCCGATCCCTTGTATACCAAGCCCCAAGACAAGCAATAGATGTCAGGTTAGGTTGGAAATCAGCTTTGGTTCTTCCAGACAATCATGAAAGTGTTGTCATAGGTGATCGGTGATCCACTTTAGCATCTATAGTACTTTCTGCAATCAACAAATCTAAGAATGGTGCTAAAGAGTGGTAAGATAANCAAGACAAGCAATAGATGTCAGGTTAGGTTGGAAATCAGCTTTGGTTCTTCCAGACAATCATGAAAGTGTTGTCATAGGTGATCGGTGATCCACTTTAGCATCTATAGTACTTTCTGCAATCAACAAATCTAAGAATGGTGCTAAAGAGTGGTAAGATAAAAAGTCAGACTTTGAATTTTTTTTTTTTTTTTAACTCAAGAAAAATTTTTGAAAACATTTTAAATAAGACTCATAAAGTAGATAAACGTTAGTAATCCCCCCAGACTTAAATTACACTGTCCCCAGTGTAACACAGTCGGTGGTAATGTGAAAATCATAAAGCAGAAGTACGAAATTTAACAAGTATGAATGATATACCTGACCGGATTAAGTATCGATCGATGAAAAGAGTTACCATCGATCGATGCAAGTGATGTACTGTCGATCTATATCGACTGTTTCTCGTCGGTCGATTATCATGGTAATCATCTACTCGGGTCTGCTTTACTAAATAGCTAACTAAACACACAATATTAATAGATACTCCCCCAGACTTAAATAACACTGTGACCAATGTTATACAGCCCAAGATTGGTGGGACAATAAACCATAAGGAAAATATTTAACAAAGAAAGACTGTATACCTGCTTTGATGTGAGTATCGATAAACACAGTTAAGTGGCGATCGATATTCTTGATGCTCTGTCGATCGATGCTAACTAGTCATCATTGATTCTTATGCAAACTCATCTTCCTTGAATCTTTTTCCTAATACCTGACATAAATAAAACACTAATACACAAATATTCTAAAAGTTAGTAATAGATAACGAATAAAACCACACATTTTTTTTTATGCATAGTGATCTTGCTACAGTGACTCTGCTACGGTACCTGAAATCCTTAGAAAACAAAATAACAGTAATAAATGAAATTAAAACCATATTTAAAATTACCTAATAGTGGGTTGCCTCCCACTCAACGCTTATTTTTAGTCATTAGCTTGACCTATGGAGATCTGATTCAGTTCGGATGGGAATGAGTACTTGCTCCAATTCAAGTCTCATTGTCCAATCTATGAAGCTTTATCATTCTTGTGTGAAAGCCTCCTCCATAAACTCCTCTCCTTTGTCTATCATCTCAGCAAGAAGGAGTGCTTTAAGCTTTGCATATGGATGTGAGAAGCATCTGCTGCGCACTCTTGATTTTCTGATACTATCTGAAAAGTAAGGAGTCAATGGTAACTGAGAACCTCCTTTGGTTCGTTTCCGCTTCTTCCAATTTCTCCCTTTCTTTCTCACAGACCTGTGTAATTTCACTTTGGATTGCCTGATATCATCTGAGAAGTGAAAAATCAATGATAACTGAGAACCTCTATTGATTCTTTTCTCTTCTTCCAATTCATCCTCTTCTTTCCCCAGACTTATCTGAATACGTGGTGGTATCTCCATCAAAAATATTTCCACACACTTCATACTCATTCTGCTCTGATTCGCGTCTGGTGTCGATCGATGAACTAGTGGTAGTATCGATCGATGGTTGATTGATCATGTCGATTGATGGTGTTTGGGTAGTGTCGATCGATGCTTCTTCTGCTGTGGTTTTATCGACTTCATCTCTAAATCTCAACCCTCTCTGCGAAGCTTCTACGTGCTGGTGATCATCCAATATCTCCATGTAAGAACTCAGTTGTGGACCTTTATCTGGTGGAATGGGAGATTCAGCCTCAAACACCGCATTTGGAACCATAATCTTAACAGGATCATGTATCCTTTTCACTCTTTTGTGAAACCCATCAGCTTCATCTGTCCAAATAGGTGGTCTCTGATGTTTAGGGACAGTAATGTGTGAGGCTTCAGAATTATGCACTATCTCCTCAACTGGTTCCAGCTTGACTATGTATCCTGGCAGTTCATCCAACCATGGTTGTCGATCGATNTCTGTCCAAATAGGTGGTCTCTGATGTTTAGGGACAGTAATGTGTGAGGCTTCAGAATTATGCACTATCTCCTCAACTGGTTCCAGCTTGACTATGTATCCTGGCAGTTCATCCAACCATGGTTGTCGATCGATACAATCGGGTGGGTGTCGATCGATGCAGTCGGATGTATGTAGATCGATGATGTATGGCGACTGTCAATCGATTCCGTAAGGTGGTTGTATATCTATGATGCAGGGAGGGTATCGATCGATCTCATCAGGTTGGTGTCGATCGATGCTAGTCTTTGATGAAGTCTCTTCATCTTTCCTCTTAGCATTCTGTTTGTCATCAAGCTTCTGCTCCAAATTCTGATCTGCATCCTCAAACCCTTCCTTCAGCTCCAAGAAGTCTTCTAAAGTAACTTCTTTACTTGAATCCAAATCTCCAAAATCCTCTCTGTTCTCTATGTTTACATCCAGAGAAGGAGAAGAACTTGATACATTAGTCCTCTTCTGTGTCGAGTCTGCAGTGTCCTGAGGACAATTCGAACTTTCAAGGATTTCAAGTGGTACCGATTGATGACGAAAGTCTTTATCGATCGATTCTGAGATGCTGATGTCGATCGACGAGGTGGTGGTGATGATCGATGATGCAGTCGTACTGTCGATCGATACTAAGGAACTGGTGTCGATCGATGTGGGGGTCGCATCTTTAATATCAGCTTCTTCTACTCTGCTCAGTTCTCTAGACTCATCTTGTTCCTCATCTTCCACCATATATTCCAGCATAGAACTCATCTCAATCTCCAAATTTGCTGAAAAAGTGCTGAAAATTTTACCTAGGAAGGCGTCTTTGATGTCCTCCCAGCAGGTTAGAGATTTTGGCTGCAGCTTACTGAACCAGCTAAACGCATCTCCGGATAGTGAATGGGGGAAGAGCTTGCAGAGAATGTGCTCTTCGGGTATTAATTTATGTTTGGTTGCTGAGACTACTTCCTCAAGTATCTTGATATGATCACTGGGGTCCTCATAAAGAAGACCTTGGAAAGGGTCCTTACTTACCCAATCATACCACTGGCTACTTAGATCAAAGGTGTCCATTTCGGGAAAAGAAATCACATCAGGAATTATTGCTTCTTCTCCATTAATCAATTGTCCTTTAAAGTTGCAAGGACGAACTCCTTTATCTCGCCAGATACCCTTCTTATCGATCTTGAGTATGAGCCCTTCGTCCTTCTCTGTCTCCATGCTAGTGGTGTCGGTCGTCGGATGAACAGTACCATGATGAGCAGTGTCTCGGTGATCAGTGTCGACCGATGATGAAATCATGGTATCGATCGATGACGGGTGAATGATATCGTCCGATAGATAGATCGTGGCATCGGTCGATGTAGAAGTTATGGTGTCAACCGATGCAGGCGTCATATCACCAGTATTGTTTTCTGGTTCATCATCCTCCACCACATATCTCGTTGTTGACTCAATCTTTAGCTTGTGTGGAGTGTCAAAGAGAAATCTGTTGAAGAAGGCTTCCACGATATCAATCCATGTTTTGAGGGACTCTGGTGGCAACTCTTTGAACCAACGTATTGCTTCTCCAGAAAGAGTGAAAGGGAAGAGTTTGCAGAGGTGGTAGTCTTTAGGGGCATCATCAAAGATAGACCAGATTAGGTCTTCAAACATTTCATTATGATCTATCGGTTGCTCTTCAAGATAACCATGAAAGAGACGCTGACTCATAAGAGGGATGTACTGAAGTTTCAGCTCGGAGTCAAAATTTTCTTCCTCTCCACAAACAGTGTCGGTCGATCTTGGAAGAATAGTATCGGTCGACGCGGGGTGAGCTGTATCGATCGATTTCGGGTGGGAAGTGTCGATCGCCGGGAGATGAATAGTGTCGATCGACGGGGGATGAATAGTATCGGTCGACGCGCGGTTAGGCGTGTCAATCGATTTCAGGATAACAGTATCAGTCAACACGAAATGCACCGTGTCGAGCGATTTCGGGTGGGTAGTATCGGTCGACGCGTTGTGAGCCGTGTCGATCGATTTCAGGGGAACAGGGGTTTTGTGGTTTTGCAAAGACAATTTTATTTCTTCACCTTTATTTATGGTGGGATGGATTGTAACAGGGATTTTCGTCCCATGTTTATTCTTATTTTGGATAATTGCATTGCTTGTTTCACCTATTGGTCCAATTTGAACTACTTCCTGATTAACAGATGTGTTAATAGAAAACTTACCTGCTCTCGGAGAGGCTTCGTCGATCGATGTTCGACTATGAGTGTCGATCGACTTGTGGTGAACAGTATCGATCGACATCGGATGAATGCTGTCGATCGATATCGGGTGAACAGTAGCGCGATGAACAGTAGCCGGATGAACAGTGTTTGGCCGAACAATGTTGTTTGTAGGATGGTTGGCTCTATCGATCATTGCTGCTTGTAGCTTATCGATCGATTGACGGTGTGCCATATCGATCGATGTCTGGTGTTTGCTATCGATCGATTCTGCTTGGAGTGTGTCGATCGATAAGCGTGAACCAGCAGGCTCCTTCCTTGAAGGAACTATAAATCCTCTCTTCATTGTTTCTGGTACTGAGATGTATGTACCTGAAAAAGAAGAAAAAAATTTATAAGTATTTTAAAACAGTAACAAAACCTAGACTAAATCTAGCTAAACAAGATCTAATGGCGATCAAAGCTCCCCGGCAACGGCGCCAAATTTAATATCATTCAAACTACCCTAAGGAGTGAATTACTCTCTCAAATAAGAGGTTCAATTGTAGTACTTAGGGATCGAATTCACGGGGAGCTAGGGAACCTAATAGATCTAATAGTTATAAGATTAAGCTAGGGTAATAAGTTTTAATCCAGTAAATAAATAAGTAAACAAGATGAACAAGGTAATTGTTCAGCTTGGCAAGGATTTGATTGATGGAAGGATGGTTGCTAGATCTAGGGTTTCTATTCAGGTAATCAGGATTATAATGCTATAGATGCCTAACAATTTGCATGCATGATATATAAGAACTTCAATTCTTAGACAAATCTATAGCTGTCTCTAGTTAGACTCGTCCATTGATCTGAATGCCGACAGTATCGACCGATGTTGCTATTGCAGTGTCGGTCGATATGTGTTGCCGTCGATCGATGACTCTATAGAAGTATCGATCGATATAGCATCAGATTGAATCGAAACTGTGTTCACAAAGATCTTTAGCCCTGCTATCGCAGGTGCCTAAGATCTTAGTTTGTAGAGGATGATATCAGGATAAAGATTAATAAATTAAACTATTCCAGTTCATGGTTCTAGTTCATGAATCTAGAAACAAGCATTAAGAACATCCTAACAATGAATATCAAAACTTAGCAATCTATAGTTGGGGATGATCCCACAACCTATCTGAACCCTAAATCCAACAGGTGGATCTATTCAGACATGAAGTTTGTCACAGAAATCATAGATGAATATATATAAAACTGAAATAGAATAGATATAAAAACCAATGGAGTTCCAGGAGGACTCTGATAAGAGTTCCTCCCTTCTCTCCTAACAAGAATAATGAATCAAAGAAAGCTTAGATAGCGTAGCCGTCAACAATGGCTTGCAAATAACATATATAGGGTTTCTGGTCGTCCTAGGGCATTTTGATAATTTAGGTTTCTTCTGGGCTTCAGTTGGTCATGAAATATACTCAGCCCGCATTCTGTCATCTATATCAATTGATATGAGGTGTTTCCCATCAATCGATATGCACATATCTTCTCGACAGCCTTCTCTCGCGAGGCAGGCTGACCGCTCTTCAGTAAAACGGGCATAACTTATGATCTAACCGTTGGATTGACCTCAAAAAGGTGGCATTGGAAAGCTAACTCAACGCTCTATCTTTTGTAAAAAGATGGGCTCAATCGCACCATTGGAAGGTCTCCATCCATATCTAACATCTGACGCGTCTGCGCAGTTCTGCACTTAAAGGCTCCAAAAGACACCAAAATCACAATATTTCTCCACAACGTACCTGAACTGGTAAATACTCTAAATAGACTCTATATTGTAGTAAATATTCATAAAAACATATCAATACCATGACCAAAAGTGAGTCAAAATCATGGTATATCATCCCCCCAGACTTAACCTTTTGCTCGTTCTCAAGTAAACTTTAAGTTAGTCTTTGAAAGAAGATTAAAAACAGCAGGGACTCAATCAAATTCTCAACTTTAAAATCATCACCTCTACTTTGTTGCAAGCCACATCTCATATCTATCAACTACAGAAGTACATTATACCATATCCTAGCTTAGCAACCAAATACATCTAGCCAATAAACTTAAACATTCCTTGTCTGTCTATCCCCTCTACTGATTTCATTTATGCATAAAAATAAAGGTGTAGGCTTTACCTTGGGAGTATCGATCAAGGAACACTTGGATTCAACTCAAACAAGTTTCAGGCATTCTCATCCTGGTTCTCTTTCTCTCTTTATCCCTTCTTTTCTGAATCCCAATTCTTTCTTTCTTTCTTTTATATCAATCCCAATGAACAACTAATGTTCATCTTATTGATCTTTCTACTTTTTGTAGCTCTTTTTTGACAAAGTGTAGGTGAATAGTGGGGTCATAGGTAATGTACCTCTCCCTCGCTTCCATAATGTGTGATCATCCCTTTGATTTAGAATAGTGGGGTCATGGGTAATGTACCTCTCCCTCTGCCTCTAAGGAAATCATCTCAATCTTTTATTTTCTGGGGATGCCAAAGGAAGGAGAGAAGGAAACCAAAATTTTTGAGACTTTTACCTTCCAAACTTGCAGGAGGATTCCGATCCCTTGTATACCAAGCCCCAAGACAAGCAATAGATGTCAGGTTAGGTTGGAAATCAGCTTTGGTTCTTCCAGACAATCATGAAAGTGTTGTCATAGGTGATCGGTGATCCACTTTAGCATCTATAGTACTTTCTGCAATCAACAAATCTAAGAATGGTGCTAAAGAGTGGTAAGATAAANCAAGACAAGCAATAGATGTCAGGTTAGGTTGGAAATCAGCTTTGGTTCTTCCAGACAATCATGAAAGTGTTGTCATAGGTGATCGGTGATCCACTTTAGCATCTATAGTACTTTCTGCAATCAACAAATCTAAGAATGGTGCTAAAGAGTGGTAAGATAAAAAGTCAGACTTTGAATTTTTTTTTTTTTTTTAACTCAATAAAAATTTTTGAAAACATTTTAAATAAGACTCATAAAGTAGATAAACGTTAGTAATCCCCCCAGACTTAAATTACACTGTCCCCAGTGTAACACAGTCGGTGGTAATGTGAAAATCATAAAGCAGAAGTACGAAATTTAACAAGTATGAATGATATACCTGACCGGATTAAGTATCGATCGATGAAAAGAGTTACCATCGATCGATGCAAGTGATGTACTGTCGATCTATATCGACTGTTTCTCGTCGGTCGATTATCATGGTAATCATCTACTCGGGTCTGCTTTACTAAATAGCTAACTAAACACACAATATTAATAGATACTCCCCCAGACTTAAATAACACTGTGACCAATGTTATACAGCCCAAGATTGGTGGGACAATAAACCATAAGGAAAATATTTAACAAAGAAAGACTGTATACCTGCTTTGATGTGAGTATCGATAAACACAGTTAAGTGGTGATCGATATTCTTGATGCTCTGTCGATCGATGCTAACTAGTCATCATTGATTCTTATGCAAACTCATCTTCCTTGAATCTTTTTCCTAATACCTGACATAAATAAAACACTGATACACAAATATTCTAAAAGTTAGTAATAGATAACGAATAAAACCACACATTTTTTTTTATGCATAGTGATCTTGCTACAGTGACTCTGCTACGGTACCTGAAATCCTTAGAAAACAAAATAACAGTAATAAATGAAATTAAAACCATATTTAAAATTACCTAACAGTGGGTTGCCTCCCACTCAGCGCTTATTTTTAGTCATTAGCTTGACTTATGGAGATCTGATTCAGTTCGGATGGGAATGAGTACTTGCTCCAATTCAAGTCTCATTGTCCAATCTATGAAGCTGTACCATTCTTGTGTGAAAGACTTCTTCATAGACTCCTCTCCTTTGTCTATCATCTCAGCAAGAAGGAGTGCTTTAAGCTTTGCATATGGATGTGAGAAGCATATGCTGCGCACTCTTGATTTTCTGATACTATCTGAAAAGTAAGGAGTCAATGGTAACTGAGAACCTCCTTTGGTTCGTTTCCGCTTCTTCCAATTTCTCCCTTTCTTTCTCACAGACCTGTGTAATTTCACTTTGGATTGCCTGACATCATCTAAGAAGTGAAAAATCAATGATAACTGAGAACCTCTATTGATTCTTTTTCTCTTCTTCCAATTCATCCTCTTATTTCCCCCAGACTTATCTGAAAGCGTGGTGGTATCTCCATCAAAAATATTTCCACACACTTCATACTCATTCTGCTCTGATTCGCGTCTGGTGTCGATCGATGAACTAGTGGTAGTATCGATCGATGGTTGATTGATCATGTCGATTGATGGTGTCTGGGTAGTGTCGATCGATGCTTCTTCTGCTGTGGTTTTATCGACTTCATCTCTAAATCTCAACCCTCTCTGTGAAGCTTCTACGTGCTGGTGATCATCCAATATCTCCATGTAAGAACTCAGTTGTGGACCTTTATCTGGTGGAATGGGAGATTCAGCCTCAAAAACCGCATTTGGAACCATAATCTTAACAGGATCATGTATCCTTTTCACTCTTTTGTGAAACCCATGAGCTTCATCTGTCCAAATAGGTGGTCTCTGATGTTTAGGGACAGTAATGTGTGAGGCTTCAGAATTATGCACTATCTCCTCAACTGGTTCCAGCTTGACTATGTATCCTGGCAGTTCATCCAACCATGGTTGTCGATCGATACAATCGGGTGGGTGTCGATCGATGCAGTCGGATGTATGTAGATCGATGATGTATGGCNTTAGGGACAGTAATGTGTGAGGCTTCAGAATTATGCACTATCTCCTCAACTGGTTCCAGCTTGACTATGTATCCTGGCAGTTCATCCAACCATGGTTGTCGATCGATACAATCGGGTGGGTGTCGATCGATGCAGTCGGATGTATGTAGATCGATGATGTATGGCGACTGTCGATCAATTCCGTAAGGTGGTTGTATATATATGATACAGGGAGGTTATCAATCGATCACATCAGGTTGGTGTCGATCGATGCTAGTCTTTGATGAAGTCTCTCCATCTTTCCTCTTAGCATTATGTTTGTCATCAAGCTTCTGTTCCAAATTCTGATCTGCATCCTCAAACCCATCTTTCAGCTCCAAGAATTCTTCTAAAGTAACTTCTTTACTTGAATCCAAATCTCCAAAATCCTCTCCGTTCTCTATGTTTACATCCAGGGAAGGAGAAGAACTTGATACATTAGTTCTCTTCTGTGTCGAGTCTGCAGTGTCCTGAGGACAATTCGAACTTTCAAGGATTTCAAGTTGTATCGATTGATGACGAAAGTCTTTATCGATCGATACCGAGATGCTGATGTCGATCGATATGGTGGTGGTGATGATCGATGATGCAGTCGTACTGTCGATCGATTTCAGGATAACAGTATCAGTCAACACGGAATGCACCGTGTCGAGCGATTTCGGGTGGGTAGTATCGGTCGACGCGTTGTGAGCCGTGTCGATCGATTTCAGGGGAACAGGGGTTTTGTAGTTTTGCAAAGGCAATTTTTATTTCTTCACCTTTATTTAAGGTGGAATGGATTGTAACATGGATTTTCGTCCCATGTTTATTCTTATATTGGCTAATTGCATTGCTTGTTTCACCTATTGGTCCAATTTGAACTACTTCCTGATTAACAGATGTGTTAATAGAAAACTTACCTGCTCTCAGAGAGGCTTCGTCGATCGATGTTCGACTATGAGTGTCGATCGACTTGTGCTGAACAATATTGATCGACATCGGATGAATGCCGTCGATCGATATCGGGTGAACAGTAGCGCAATGAACAGTAGCCGGATGAACAGTGTTTGGCCGAACAATGTTGTTTGTAGGTTGGTTGGCTCTATCGATCATTGCTGCTTGTAGCTTATCGATCGATTGACGGTGTGCCATATCGATCGATGTCTGGTTTTTGCTATCGATCGATTCTGCTTAGAGTGTGTCGATCGATAAGCGTGAACCAGCAGGCTCCTTCCTTGAAGGAACTATAAATCCTCTCTTCATTGTTTCTGGTACTGGGATGTATGTACCTGAAAAAGAAGAAAAGCTAGACTAAATCTAACAAAACCTAGACTAAATCTAACTAAACAAGATCTAATGGCGATCAAAGCTCCCCGGCAACGGTGCCAAATTTAATATCACTCAAATTATCCTAAGGAGTGAATTACTCTCTCAAATAAGAGGTTCAATTGTAGTACTTAGGGATCGAATTCACGGGGAGTTAGGGAACCTAATAGATTTAATAGTTATAAGATTAAGCTAGGCTAATAAGTTTTAATGCAGTAAATAAATAAACTTGAAAACAGTAAACAAGATGAACAAGGTAATTGTTCAGCTTGGCAAGGATTTGATGGATGGAAGGATGGTTGCTAGATCTAGGGTTTCAATTCAGGTAATCAAGATTATAATGCTATAGATGCCTAACAAGTTGTGTGGGAACCGAAATTCCTCGAGCTAATCATAAGGTTGTACGGTTTACTCGACTTTTTAATTAAAAACTCGTTTTTTACGATTTACTCGACGTTTTCATTAAAAAAGCGTTTTTTATGATTTCAACGAGAAATCTCGAATAAATCGTATGTTTTAGGCAATGTTCGGTGTTTCGTTTAACCGTCGTCGTTTTATACGATTTCTTCGAGTTCTTTATCGAGAAAGCAAAGTTTTACGGTTTTTATCGTAAAACTCGAACGATAGGTCGGATCGAGATGGAACGGGAGATGTTTCGGCCGTGGTTCAGAATGTGACCGTGTCGAAAGACGTAAGTTTCATATCGGGAATGTGGGAGACCGAGGCTCCGGACGTCCAGGAAGTCTCTAGTTCGTCCAACGACGAACTAAGCCGGCTGGCTTAGTTCGCCCGTGGGCGAACTAATCGGGATGGGACTAGTTCGCCCACCGGCGAACTATGCCGAGCCGGCTTAGTTCGCCGGTGGGCGAACTAGTCGAGTGTCTCATAGTTCGCCCATCGGCGAACTAGTCGTGACTAGTTCGCGTTTTACGGCTGTTTCGGTTTTTTGCGGTTTCGTAAAACGATTCTCGAGTTTTATAAAACGATCTTCGAGTTTTATAAAACGATCTTCGTGTTTTATAAAACGATCTTCGAGTTTTATAAAACGATCTTCGAGTTTTATAAAACGATTCTTTGAGTTTTATAAAACGATTCTCGAGTTTTATAAAACGATCTTCGAGTTTTATATAACGATTTTTTAGTTTTATAAAACGATCTGCGAGTTTCATAAAACGTCTTCTCATTTTATAAAACGATCTTTGGGTTCATAAAACTATTCCTTTTATGTTTTTGCGGGGAATTTTGGCTATTGATTCCGTCGTACCGATTTTGACCCCAACAGTTAGCCCCCCAGCTCGTAAGAATCGTGTGGTTCTTGCGAGTGGATTGAGCTTGTTTGGCGAGTTTGGTAGAATTAGGCGGAACTTTAATGGCCAAAAGTCCAAAGGTAAATAGTAAAATTCTTCCCTATAAGTAAATGGAGTAAAATTTTGAATTCTTTACTCCACCTTCCACAACTTATTCAAGAAATTTTTCTCTCCACTTTCTTTGAAGATCTTCAAACATGTTTTCAGGAAGAAAGACTCGTTCCTTAACTAGTTCCAATTTTCATAATTCTGAGGGAACGAGTTCGCAGCCTCCAGCTTCGGCTCCGAAAGAAGAGTGTTCGTCCCCGTTAGTCGATCCGATGGATCTCGAGGCTTTTTGGGCGTTGGGAGACGAGTCGGGGTCCGCTAGGCCTGGTATTTGGGTTCCAGCCTTGTCGGACGTCGATCAAATTTCCGGAAATCCGAGCTCGACGCTTTTTAACAGTATCGATTACATGCGCGAATTTTGCCGAGTTCCAGAGGCTGTTGAGTTTCGTTCCCCACTTGCCGGGGAGGGAGATAGTGATGCGCCCGAGAGTTTTTTCACATGTTACAACATTTTCTTGCAACAATGCCACTTATGGTTTCCGATCCCGGAAATCATTGTTCATTACCTTCACAGGCTGGGGCTATCGATCAGTCAGGTGACGCCCCCTGGTTTAAAGCAACTCGTTGGTCTTTTGACGCTGAGTTACGAGCAGGGAATTACACTTAACGTTGATCATCTCGAGGGTCTGTTAAAGCCCACGGGGCAATCGTGGAGGATCACTCTATGCCCTCGTGACGAAATTGTTACGGGCTACCCAACGCTTTCTACTTCTCGGAAGAAAAATTTCTTTTACGTTCGTATCGACGGTGCATCGGTCGAGGATTCCGTTTTTTACGACCACGTGGGGTCGGAGAGGTATGTGAATCGAGGTCATACGAATCCTCTTCTTCTTATTATTTTTTTTTATTCGTTTCTGTTTTTCGGCAGTGACCAACCCTTTGCCTCCGTATCCCGCGGATCTCCAGAGCATCACCACTTCTCTCAAACGTGGTGAAGTTTTTCTCCGCAACGCGTCCGCCAAGCGGTTGCCCTCTTTCGATCTCGACTCTTTGCGAATTCTCCGGTTTATGAAGAGGATCCTTTTATCGGGGAGTTTATTCCGTATGTTCCCTCGACGAGGAGCGGCAGAT
Source organism: Eruca vesicaria subsp. sativa (assembly GCA_932364175.1). Classification (NCBI taxonomy): domain Eukaryota; kingdom Viridiplantae; phylum Streptophyta; class Magnoliopsida; order Brassicales; family Brassicaceae; genus Eruca; species Eruca vesicaria. The sequence goes on along the minus strand of CAKOAT010154822.1, from coordinate 32,966 downwards.
CAAGCTTCCGAAGGGATAAAAATCCGGTTGTCGAAGATGATGATTCTGAACGCGCGGCTTCTCCTGACAATATTCTCAAGGATTTTCTTGATAGTCAGACCAAAGAAGGCGTCTGGACGAAGGCGGGCGGATCATCGACCTCCTGTTTCCCGGACATCGACCATGATCAAGTCCCAGAGTTTATTAGGGGGTCTGAGAAAGCTAAGGAGGTACGTGTGTTTATTGTTTTCTTTTTCGAGCGGTTTTTATGATATCGCTTAATTCTTTTCTTTCGTAGGGTTTCCTTATCATGAGCCGGGCCCTAGACAACCGTACCGCTGAGGCTCGCCTTGCCGAGTTTTGAGCGAACATGGCTGAAAAGGAAGTTGCTCGTCTTCGGGCAGAGGTCGAGGCCAACCAAGCCGAAGAAGCGGTTGCGAGGGAGGTTGCTCGCGTGAGGGATGAGTGTGCGGCTAGGTCTAGTCGTGCCAAGGAGCTTTCTGACCAAAATATTTGTCGTGCTTGTCGTGCGGGAAAACGAGAGGTTGCCGAGGAGATGAAGGCTCGTCGCGAGCGATTTGCAACCGGTTGTTCGGATGCGGAAGCTGTTCAGCGAGCGCATGGTGATTATCGCGAATGTCGCGGGATCGTTAATGGGTTATCCCTAACTCAGAATGAAGGGTATTCGTTTGCTAAGGAATTCTCCGTGCGGCGGGAAAACCTGAATCGGGAAAGAGATATGCAGTCCGAATTTTTCGACCTTAAGGCGCGCATGTGGGATCAATGGAATCCCATCGTGGTGTCGCCGGATTCGGTCAAATTTGGTCCCGGGATTTCGGACGTGGATGGTGAAGTTAATCAGCCCGCGTTTGATGACTTCAATGTGTGACGTTATTAGTTTTCGATTTTGTCGTTGTTTTTCCGGGACTGGCCGTTTGTGGCTTTGAATCCCTACCGCTGGGCGGTATGTACTTGGATGCTTTTAGTAAGAAAATATTTTCTAAGTATGAAATTCATGTTTCGCGTTAGATGTAGAGGGAAGAATACGAGTTGTCATCTCGTATCCAACTCTTTGGTGTAAATCGTCCGATTCGTTAACTCGGGAGATTTCGAATTTCGCGAGTGTTTAGATGTGGGCGAATAAACATGCCTTTAGGATCTCGATTCATGCCTTGAGACGTTAGCGACCAGTGTGCTGGGTTTAGGGCAAAACCTAGGTTTACTTTCGGATTGGGGCTGTGCGATGACTAGTCGGCTTTCGTTTTGCCCGTTGCGATTTTAACCTGATTCCATACCGATTTAGAATCCGCGTAGGTTCTCGGCTTATACGATTCGTATGGTTGGAACCGAGCATCTCACCAGGAACAATTTCCAAGTTTCCCGGAAGTGCTGACCAAAAATTTGGATTTCTTTTATAGCGCGCTATTTTATCCTCGTCGGATGTATGCGGACCGATAGGTCGGTGGGTTTGTTTAGGACGGTTAGCGTGCTCGACGGGGCCAATCGCCGAGCGTTCATGTTTTTATAGTTGCGGATAGACTTTGGGGAAATATTTTTCTTTGAGAGTTTAGGCGACGTCTCGCTAGTTCTTTTCGAAAATATTTTGATATGCGAGTTTTTATAAAAACGATTAAGTAGTTGTTACGGCGGAAGCGATTTTCCTGATTTGCGTTTTTCGATAGTAGCGGAGATATTCTAACTTTTTCTTTATTAAAAATTTCGAAAATTTTTCGATTACAAAGCTCAAAGAAATTTTCTAAAAAATTTTGGCAGTATACGAATACTCGTATACTCACCCCCCCCCGTTTTGGAAGGGGGGATAGCTGAACTCGTCTTTAGGCAAGCTGCCTACGTATTCCTTTCGAAAATCAAGCCATCTCATAGTTCTGATTGTTTGCGCGAGTGTGCTTACTCGGCTGTCGCAGACTTCTCGATTGCTTCAGTTGCGGGATCGAAGTCTTTGTCCGGGATTATCTCCTCCGGTCGGGTGGAAGCGATGGGTGCGGAAACTTCTGGTTTCTCGGTCGCTGCTTGCTTCGAGTCGTCTTCCGCGGGCGGTGGCGTGACCTTTGCCCGTTTCGGTTTTACGATTGCTACCGCCAATTGCCTCAGCTTATGTTCGGCCAGGAAGCAAGATCGCGATTGTCTTTTGCATCCCCAAATTACTGTGACTCCCGTAGGCTTCGGGAATTTGATGCCTAAGTGATACGTGGACAGAACCGCCTTCATGGAATTTATCCAAGGCGTGCCCATAATCACGTTGTAGATATCCGGGAAATAGACTACCGCAAAGCTAACGATTTTCGTCACTTTTTTTGCAGCGACCGGTAGTCGGATTGATCCCAGGGTCATTGACGTTTCGCCAGAGAAAATAGTCAACGGTTTTAGAATCGGCTCGACTTCCGAGAGGTCGATTCCCATGCGTGCTAGCGTGTTGCGGAAGATCACGTTGACAGTACTCCCGGTATCGACCAAGATCCGGGCAACTTCCAAATCGCTTATTACTAAGTCGATGACGAGAGGATCAGCGTGAGGTTGGTCGATTCCGCCGGTTTCAGCGTCGTCGAATGAGATCACTCCTTTCGGAGGGTCATCCGTCGGCACCTTCCAACTCGAGCCGGTTTCGGCTTTGCGTTGGTAGGATTTTATAGACGAGACGGTGTCGTTGTAGTATTGCGATTCGCCGATGATCATGTTGATTTTTCGGCGGTTAGCGTCGTTACCTTTCTCGTCTTGTCTTCGTCCGTGCTTTTCGCCTGGCTGGTTTCCCTGAGGCGGAGTTTCTGCTCGCGCGTTCCTGTCGTTCTTCGGAAGGCGATCCGAATCGCGGATGAGATCCTTGACACTAGATATCTCAGAAAGTTCTCCCGCGACCAATTTTGCGGCAAATCTGGCGCCGAAAACTTTGCAGTTCACGGTGGAATGTCCGCGGGTTTGGTGGAGGTCGCAGAAAGAATTCTCGTCGTAATTTGATTTTCTCGTCCACGTGTTTCCCGTAGTTCGCCCTTGCTCCGAACCGAAGTTGATGGTGTAGTTATGCGCCCCTTGGAGATCCTGTCCCTCGTGATGGACGAATTTGTCGTTACGAGAGTTCCTCTTTTTCTGCTTCTGCTCGGACGCGTTATCCTTTGCGGATGTCTTCGTCGGCTTATGCTTTTCGGACAGGATTTTGGTCTCCTCTTCGATGGTTTGAAGTCAGTGGCCTTATGGAGCGCATCCTGGATCGTCCGCGGTTTCTCGAGAGTTATCCACTTGCGGAACTTCGATTTATACCAAAGCGATTTCCTTAACGCATCGATGGCGGCTTTGTCGCTGATTCCGCTAACCCTAGCCATGACGAGTTTGAATCTGCTCATAAAATCGCGGAGAGATTTGTCCTCCTTCTGCACCAAACTCCAGAGGTCGGCGTCGGAGGTTTCCGGGTTAATGAACATCGAGTACTGCTTTAGGAATTCCGAAGCCAGTCGACGGAAACTTCCGATAGAATTTCGCCTAAGTTTGGTGAACCATTCGAGCGCGGCTCCTTCTAGGTTTTCGACGAAGAGGCGGCAGTAGCCCGCGTCTTTTTCGTGGTCTTTGAGCTTGGCTTGTCCCATGGTAATCTGTAACGCTTGTAGGTGCGCTTTGGGATCGGACGTCCCGTCGTAAGTCGGCACCTTAAGTTTTCCGGGATCGGGCAGTTTGATCTCGGTGATGCGGGCCGTGAAAGGTGTTTTTCGAGACTCGTACAGTAGCCGATCGATCTCAGGTGCGGCGCTGGTAGCGTGGTGAATCTGAGATTTCACCGCTTTTACCGCTGCGGCCATTTTGGTGATATATTCGCGGAGATCGTGCATCTCTGTCAGACCGCCAGCAGTTTTCCGACCTTGTCTGCGATTGCTGCGAATGACCGGATATCGCTCCTCGGCGGTTTTTGCGTATCGCGCGAAGTCGAGTTCCCCTTCGTCTCCAGTAAACGAACGTTCGGGAGAAGACTCCGTCAGAGGACTTCGAGTCTTTCTTCTCCTAGGATGGACGTCGGCGTCTTCGTCTGTCGAATCGGCCTGGTCGCTTGTCTCCAGGTTAACCCTTTCAATGCCGTCACCCTCGGTCTCCTGTTCGTGAGTAGGAGGTTTCTCCGATTCGTTCAGCGTCGCGTCAGGATTATCTTTTCTGGAATCTTTTTCCGGTAAGTTACCCTGCTCGGTTCTGGGACGATTCGTAGGAGCGCCAATGTCTAGCCTTCTTCCGTGGATCTTAGTAGTTCCGCGGGGGCGAATTGCTCGGGTTTTCGCGGTTAGGGTTTCTACCCATTTCGCGAGCGAACCGATGAACTTTTCCTGCTCTTCCGATTTTTTTTTAAACTCGGAAAGCATCTTCTCGAGGGTCCCGGCGTTAGCGTTTGTAGCGTTGGCCGCAGACGCTCCTTGTGCTGGTGTTGTTTCAATGTTATCGCGTTCGTCGCGAGTTTGGTTGTCACCAGTCATCGTTTCTTCGTTGGACATGTTGCGGCTTCGGTGTAAGATAGATCCGACCCCCCCTCCTTCTAGCGCCAAACTGTGGGAACCGAAATCCACCTACTGTCAAATAATCGTAAATAAGGAAACTTTGGGAAAACCCTAAGTTTCCAGAGGAACCGGCTATCTGCAGAACCGCACAACGAATATTAAGAAAACCATGAACTTTAAAATTAAAACGAAAATAAATGAGATTGAAAGCAAGAAGGTTCTTATTCCGAATCTGCGTAAGAACTGGTAAAAAAGAGAGGCCTAAGCTGCGTGAGCCGTCGGCACAATCCTTAGAAATCTAAGAACAAAAACCCTAATTGAGACGCAGCTCGCTAACCCGTGGGCGAACTAGGAGATGCTCGACTAGTTCGCGTTTTACGGCTGTTTCGGTTTTTTGCGGTTTCGTAAAACGATTCTGGAGTTTTATAAAACGATCTTCGAGTTTTATAAAACGATCTTCGAGTTTTATAAAACGATTCTTTGAGTTTATAAAACGATTCTCGAGTTTTATAAAACGATCTTCGAGTTTTATAAAATGATTTTTTAGTTTTATAAAACGATCTGCGAGTTTCATAAAACGTCTTCTCGTTTTATAAAACGATCTTTGGGTTTCATAAAACTATTCCTTTTATGTTTTTGCAGGGAATTTTGGCTATTGATTCCGTCGTACCGATTTTGACCCCAACAAGTTGCATGCATGATATATAAGAACTTCAATTCTTAGACAAATCTATAGCTGTCGCTAGTTAGACTCGTCCATTGATCTGAATGCCGACAGTATCGACCAATGTTGCTATCGCAGTGTCGGTCGATATGTGTTGCCGTCGATCAATGACTCTATAGAAGTATCGATCGATATAGCATCAGATCGAATCAAAACTGTGTTCACAAAAATCTTTAGCCCTGCTATCGCTGGTGCCTAAGATCTGAGTTTGTAGAGGATGATATCACGATGAAGATTAATAAATTAAACTATTCCAGTTCATGGTTCTAGTTCATGACTCTAGAAACAAGCATTAAAAATATCCTAACAATGAATATCACAACTTAGCAATCTATAGTTCGGGCTAATCCCACAACTTATCTTAACCCTAAATCCAACAGGTGGATCTATTCAGACATGAAGTTTTTCACAGAAATCATAGATGAATAGATATAAAACTGAAATAGAATAGATATAAAAACCAATGGAGTTCCAGGAGGACTCTGATAAGAGTTCCTCCCTTCTCTCCTAACAAGAATAATGAATCAAAGAAAGCTAAGATAGCGTAGCCGTCAACAATGGCTTGCAAATAACATAAATAGGGTTTCTGGTCGTCCTAGGGCATTCTGATAATTTAGGTTTCTTCTGGGCTTCAGTTGGTCATGAAATATACTCGGCCCGCATTCTGTCAACCATATCGATCGATATGAGGTGTTTCCCATCGATCGATATGCACATATTTTCTCGACAGCCTTCTCTCGCAAGGCAGACTGACCGCTCTTCAGTAAAACGGGCATAACTTCTGATCTAACCGTTGGATTGACCTCAAACTGGTGGCATTGGAAATCTAACTCAAAGCTCTATCTTTTGTCAAACGATGGGCTCAATCGCACTATGGGAAGGTCTCCATCCATATCTAAACATCTGACGCGTCTTCGCAGTTCTGCACTTAAAGGCTCCAAAAGACACCAAAATCACCATATTTCTCCACAACGTACCTGAACCTGTAAATACTCTTAATAGACTCTATATTGTAGTAAATATACATAAAAACATATCAATACCATGACCAAAAGTGGGTCAAAATCATGGTATATCACGCTCCTACAGCGAAATCGCTCGCATCGCACATTACTTCGAATGGAAGGCTCCAGTCAGGTGCTTGTACGACGGGGGCAGTTATCAGTGCTTTCTTGATCTTTTCAAATGCTTGTTGGCAGTCCGGTGTAAAATCAAATTTAGTGTCCTTACAAAGGAGGATAGTCGAGGGTCTGGCTATCTTTCTGAAATCCTCTATAAATCTCCTATAAAAATCTGCATGTCCTAGAAAGCTCCTGATGTCCCTTATGCTAGCTGGGCGTGGTAGACTCGTCATCACTTCTATCTTTGCTCTGTCTACTTCAATTCCGGCTGCGGACACTTTGTGTCCGAGTACGATTCCGTCATTGACCATGAAATGACACTTTTCCCAGTTTAGGACCAGGTTCTTTTCCTCACATCTCTCCAAAACCCTGTATAGGTTGTCGAGACAATCTTTAAAACTTGATCCATAAACTGATAAGTCATCCATGAATACTTCCATGAAGTTTTCTATCATATCAGTGAAGATTAACATCATGCAGCATTGGAAAGTAGCTGGGGCGTTGCACAGACCAAATGGCATCCTGCGATATGCAAAGGTTCCATAGGGGCATGTGAATGTTGTCTTTTCTTGATCATCCTGATGTATCGGGATTGGGAAAATCCGGAATATCCATCAAGAAAACAATAGTATTGGTGATTTGCCAATCTTTCCAACATCTGGTCAATAAAAGGCAGAGGAAAGTGATCTTTCCGGGTTGCGGAATTCAGTTTCCTATAATCGATACACATGCGGTGTCCGGTTACAGTCCTTGTTGGGATAAGTTCATCTTTTTCGTTCTTGACGACTGTAATACCTCCCTTTTTTGGTACTATGTGGATCGGACCCATCCAATTGCTATCAGAAATTGGATAGATTATCCCTGCATCAAGCAGTTTAATGATTTCATTCTTTACGACTTCCTGGAGATTCGGGTTTAGTCGTCTCTGATGTTCTACAGACGACTTGGATTCGTCCTCCAGATGAATCCAGTGCATACAAAGGTCAGGAGATATGTCTGGGATGTCATCTAAAGAGTATCCAAGTGCTTTCCTATGCTGGTGAAGCTTGTTCAAAAATAGAGCAAGTTCCCCATTAGTGAGATTTGCGTTAATTATCACTGTATAAGAATCATCCATAAGGAAAGCGTACTTAAGTCCAGCGGGTAACGGCTGACGGCTGGTGCTTTTTCCTTTGTGAGATTTCCAATTGACGGCGGGTGTCGGTAGATATAGCTATTAGGATATCGGTCGATATCGATCTTGGATTCATCGTCGCCTTTGGTTCCGATACCTAAGGATCCATGACTAGTTTCAATGAGACAATCGCACTCGTCTGCTCTGCTATCTATGCTGAAAACTTCATTCTGAGCAGATACAAGGGCATCTTCCAAACGATCATCTGAGTACAATTTCTCAAGAGATTCTTGTGTCAGTTCATCCATCTCATCTACATAAGATGATTGTTTATCCATCAAAGGCAGTGTGATGACCTTCTCCATATCAAATGTCATAGGGATGTTGCCTATGTTAAGATTTATTTGTCCTTCCTTGACATCGATAATTGCGTTTGCAGTAGCAAGGAATGGTCTATCTAATAGAATCGGATCTATTGGTTTGTTCTTGTAATGCAGCACAACAAAATCTGTTGGGACAGTGCATCCGTCGATTTTTACTGGTACATCTTCAAGTACACCTTCCGGGATCCAAACAGATCTATCGGCAAGAACTAGTTGGATGTTGGCCGGTGTAAATTCAGTGTACCCAAGGAATGTTGCAACGGAGTGCGGAATTAAATTCACGCTAGAGCCTAGATCACAGAGTGCTCTTGGAAATAGCTGGTCTCGAATTGTGCATTTGAGAATGAAACTACCAGGATCGGGTCTCTTTTCTGGGGTTAGAATATGGCGCTAGCTTCTGCAGAAACCGTCATGACACTGTGTTTCTATGTTGAAAAACTCTTGGTTTTCATTCCCTTGACATACTGTCTTATGGTTGGTGAAATTCTGAGGGTAAGTGGTATCTCTACCTTAACTCTTTCGAAAGCTCGTCTACAGATTTCTTTATCCATGTTGCGCCTAGTATTAGACTTGGGAGGGTAGGGAGGTAAAGTGTTGTACACCCATTCTATAGTTGGTCCAGTGGGTGTTGGACTCTCTTTCGAATTCATGGGTGTTTGTCGATCGATATCGGTGTCTTTGTATCGATCGACATTGACAATTTCCTCTTCATCGAGAATGATTACCGGCTCCTCAGTTTCCTTAGAATTTTTATTCTTTTCTTTGTTATGCGGGAGTTCAGATATCGAATCGCGGAGTAGCACGGGGTTAGGAATGGTTTTCTCTAATAATCGGAGTTACCAGTTTTCAGTTTCTCAACATTACGGCACTTACATTACGTCTCGGGTTTGTATCAGTCTTCCCTGGTAGACGCCCTGCTTCTCTCTTGATACTCTCAGCATTATTGGCAGTATCGCTTTCTAGACTTCTAATTTGCTCATGCAAAGCGTCAAGTTTCCTCGACACTTTGTGGCAAGCACTATTCAGCCTGATGTCTAGGTCATTCTCTAATCTCTTATTTCCTGTGGGAGCACGGTTCAACTCAGCTTTGACCCTTTCTTGGCGTGATCCAACGAAGGTGTCGTGGTTTTGGGTAAAACTATCTATGTTAAGAGTGTGTTCCTGAGAGTTTTCATGTCTAAAGAATGTCTACTCAATGGAATGGACATCCTTATTGCTTTGGATCATACCAGGTTTCTTTTCCTTTATGAAAGGATGAAGGAGATCTACAGATTTCTTAATTTCATATATCTTAAAATCATACCTGGATCTATCTTCTCTTTCTTTGTCTTTATTTTCATAAGATTTACCCATTGCTATGTTTTCAATCAGACGATCTGCTTCTTCAGAGTTCCTGGAGCTAAAATTTCCGTTACTCACATTATCTAGCGTGATCTAGTAATCCAGCTCGAAGCCTCTGTAAAAGAATTTAAGGAGTTCTGGTTCAGAATAACCATGGTGGGTACAATCTCGCTGGTGATTCTTAAATCAAGTCCAAGCATTTCTGAAAGATTCTCGTGGGCCTTGAAGGAATGTGGAGAGTTTATATCTTGCACTACAAGAAAAATGGCTTTTATTAGCGGACGAAAAACGCTATCTATCGATACGATAGCGGTTTATGAAGCGATGTATCATCGCCCGTCATAATAGGTCAAGCACTTTAGATAGCGGTTTTTTGCACTGCTATCTTATTGTTTAGGGGTTAATGTATAAGGTATAGAGATTGAAAAACCAAACAAAGCATATCAAATTTGAGTTCAAATTCGAGATTTGAAGTTATATTACGAAAATATAAGAGTTTTCAATTTTATATTTAGAGTTTAGTGTTTAAAAACTTGTTTAGGGTTTAGGGATTTAAAAACCTAAACATAGCGTTTTAATTGTTTTGCTATTAAACATATGCTATCATAGCGTTTCAAAATATACTACTCTATCATAGCGCTTCTAAATATACAAACGCTATTTAAAACTAACGGGTATGTCAAACATAGCAGAAAGGTAAAAAACGATATCCTTCTATGCTATTAAAGCCAATATTTCTTGTAGTGTTGCGTCACAATATCGAGTCTCATCGAAGAATTGGTTAATGAAAGCAGTGCGAATATCTTTCCAGCAGGTTAAAGATCCTGGTGGTATTTGATTTAACCAATTTCTAGCTTCCCTCCCTAAGGAGAAAGGGAAAAGTCTACAACGATTATTATCATCGAGTGCTAGTTCTTCCAGAAAATTGATGTACTCGTGGGGGTTCTCTGAAGCAGATCCATGGAAGGGATTTTTTTGTACCAGATAGATGTAGTCAAGATGAAGCGTAGACTTATTTGCTTCATCCTCTGGTAGCTTAATAGCTGACCTATTGGAATAGGTCTTAATGGGGTCTAAGTAGTCTTGCAGTTTTTCTGCATCTTCAGTTGAAGATGGATAGCGTTTGACAGGAATTGCAGTCCCCTGTTTAACTATAAAAAATTTTTTTGTTTCATTGCATAACTGACCTAATGGTTCGTTTTGGATTATTTCCTCATTAACTAAGTTGGTAAGTAAAGACTTACCTGCTTCCGGCTGGGTTACATCGATCGATGTTGGTTGGATTATGTTGATCGATTCATTGGTCAACATATCGCTCGATGTGTGTGTTACTTCATCGGTCGATGCTTGGCCGAAATCTGTCTTATCCATCTTGAGTTCCCAGAGATAGCAGCGAAAGAGGAAAAAGAATTAAGTAAACAAAAATAAAATCTAGACTATATTCTAAACTAAATCTTATGGTAATAAGAAAGAGTCCCCGACAACGACGCCTAATTTGATATCACTCAAATATTTAACCCTGAGGAGTGAATTACTCTCTCAAATAGGAGGTTCAGTTGTAGTACTTAGGGATCGAATCCACAGAGACTCTGGATTACACAACAGATTATTTAGTCTTTGAAATAAAGCTAGACAGCAGGTTTTAAACAGTAACTTAAAAGATGACCAAGCAATTGCTTGATTGGTTGATTTGTTTGTTAAGAGGAAAGAAGGTAGTTAAACTTAGGTATTTTCTCAGGTATGACAAATATGCAAGTTATAAAGGGTTTTATCATTCATAGTTCTGAATTCAAACTTGTAAGGATTTGAAGAATTAACTCTTACTGGATCTCGGATCAAGAACTATCGTTCGATGACCTTGAGTGAGTATCGATCGATTGTTCGATAGAAAAATCGAACGATGACGTTATGCTATATCGGTCGACAAGACGATCGTCCTGTCGAACGATACTGAATCCAGCGAGTTCTAATAAAAGATTTGAAAGATTCTCTAGTCTTCACTAAATAGCTTAGACTCTAAGTAATTGCCAAGTTCTCACTTATCCAAATTGATCCTAAACTCAGAGGTAAGGGTGATCAATCCTTAACACTAGTATTTATGATGACTAGATTGAGAACTATATTTTAAACACCCTAATAATGGTTACTTCAATGCATGAGTCAACCTTAATGAGAAACCTAAATCTAACAAGATAGAGTACTCAAACATATTTATGAGAGACAAAGTTATAATGGTTTGAATAATGCTTTAAGATAATAATAGCAAGAGAAACAGTAAATAAGTAAAGCAAGGGAGTTCAAGATCTTCTCTGGATTTATAGTTCAGATCTCTCTCTCCCTTCCTAAGCTCTTCTCAAAGTATAGCTAGATGCTTCTCCCAAAATTAGGTCTAAAAGGTCTCTGGAGAAATTTGCATAAACTAGTACAAAACCCTCTTAATATAGCCTACAGGCGGCCATGGACTTAAAGTGTAATTTATTAAAACTCTTTTGAAGCAATTAGGGCTTCTAATCTTCATTTAATCACTCGGAAGACTTTTGTATCGATCGATATAGAATGTCTTCTATCGATCGATGTGAGTGATCTTTTATCGGTCAATATCTTTAACACATTTTTCTCATATCTTCATAAAGTCTCCATTTTAGCTCCATAATAGCCATTTTACACCAGAGAGTACCTGAACCTGTAAAAGCTCTAAAAATACACTAGAAGTATCCTTTTGTTTCCAAAAACATATATAAATCGTGGTTGAAAGTGGGTAAAATCCATGATATATCAACTCTCTTAGTGAAACCATCTATCTCCTTATCAGTTGGTTCTCTCTTGAGATTTTGAGGAACCTTTTCTTTCCTTCTCTGCAGAATCTTCGTGGTATTAGTCCTATCATTGTCCATGGATATTGAGGGAGGTCCGCGAGTTGTCGTCTCGCATTCCTTCTCCTTTGTAGATCGCCTTATTTGTTTGCTCGTTTTAGGATGTTTATAAAATCGAGTGAGCGTTTAGATGTAGACGAAGAGACACGCCTTTAGGATCTCGAATCATGCCTTGAGACGTTAGAGACCAGTGTGTTGGGTTTAGAGCAAGACCTAGGTTTACTTTCAGATTGAGGCTATGCGATGACTAGTCGGTTTTCGTTTTGCCTATTGTGATTTTAACCTGATTCCATACCGATTTAGAGTCCGCGATAGGATCTCGGCTTATACGACTTGTCTGGTTGGAATCGAGCACCCCGAAGGTGCTGACCAAAATTTGGATTTCTTTCTAATGCTATTACCCTTGTATCGGGTGTATGAGAGCTATCTCTGCGAGATAAATTAATTTTGTTTAAAAGTGTTGCGAGTTTGTTGTGATCAGGAACCAATTTAGGTTGTGGGTGTTACCGTTGTTTGGACCTTCACGAAGGATTTGTATCTTTAGAAGTTATGTATGTCTTTTTATAGTCGCGGATGGACTGTTTATTGTTTTTTTGGAGAGAAACGGTTTTCCAAACATTGGCGACGTCTCGCTATATTCAGAATTTCGTTTTTTCTTTCGCTGCGTTGCTGAAAAAAGTTTGAGAAATTTTGAGTTTGAAATTTCGGGAGTATACGAGTATACGTATACTCACCTACCCCCCCCCCTTTTTAATGAGGGGCGACAGCTGGTCTCGTCTTGCAACAAGATGCCTACTACCCTTTAGGGGGATCAAGCCGTCTCGTAGTTCAGTGATTTGCGGGCGTGTTTCCTAGTGATAGTATTTTTTTAGATGCATCGCGTTCCACGATCAGGGAATTTTGGTGCCCTGCATGTTCGTGATTTCGTATGCTCCTGGCCGGACTACCTTTATGACCTTGTATGGTCCTTCCCTGTTTGCTCCCAATTTCCCGGCGTTTCGTTCTGCGGTGTTTTGGAAGACTTTTCGTAAGACTAGTTCGCCTTCTCGAAATCTGCGGCCTCGTACGTTTGAGTTATAGTACTTTTCTGCTGCTTGCTGATACTTCTGAATTAGGATGAGGGCCTGATCCCGTCGTTCGTTAACCAGATCAAGTTCGTCGAGCAGCATTAGGTTGTTCGACTCTTCCCTTTCCGGAAGTAGCCTTCTGCGTACTCCCGAAAATTCGAATCCCAAAAATTCGAATTATCCTGAGATCATGCATTTTGTTTCGTACACAAGGGAAAAAGGGGTTTCACCCGTCGCTCGTCTCGGGGTCATGCGGTGTGACCACAAAAATCCTTCGAGCTCCTCTGCCCATTTACCCTTTTTGGAGTCGAGGCGTTTTTTGAGGCCGTCGACGATAGTTTTGTTAATGGTCTCGGCTTGTCCATTGCCTTGAGGATATCTTGGAGTTGATTTTGCCAATCGTTTTCTCCATTTCTCGCAAAAAGCTTCGAATCTAATCGAGATGAATTGAGACCCTTTATCCGTTACAATTCCGTATGGGACTCTGTGCCTGCAAGCTATGTTCTTCCATACGAAACTCTTCACTTGGGCGTCTTTAATGCTTGCGTAAGAGTCTGCTTCAACCCACTTGGAGAAAAAGTCGGTTAAGACTAATAAGAAACGTTTTTGTTTCGACGCGTGCATCAGCTCGACTATATCCATCGACCATCGCATGAACGGATATGGTGCCGAGATAGACGAGAGAACTTTGGCTGGTTGATGGATAGTTGGAGCGTACTGTTGGACTTCTCACATTTTCGCGAAAAATCCTTGCAATCTTTGACCATCGTTGGCCAGAAATACCCATGGCGCTTGATTTTTATTGCCAAAGATCTTCCGACGGAATGGTTTCCGCAGGGCCCGGAATGCACTTCTTGCATTATCCGCTGCGCTTTTTCTCCTTGTACGCTGGTCATAAGTGGTCCAGAGAATCTCCACTTGTAGAGTTCTCCGTCAACTAGAACTTACCGTGCGGCCTAAGTTTTTATTTTTTGGGCCGCCCATTTTTCCGATGGGAGTTCCCCGTTGGTTATGTATGCGAGGCGAGTAAATGAGGGTAGAAGTACCCTAGAAGACATTCTAAAGCCAGCAGTAAGAATTCTTCTCACCGTAACTATAAGCAGAATATGGGTGAGTTGGTGAACCACAAGGAAATGTTGACTTAGAAGGGTGGATGGGATATAAAATGATGAGGGACCTCTGTAAGGTTAGTGAACAAGGATGTTACAAGAACTGTTAATGAGCAAGTGACGCTTGATGCCCACGTTGGTTGGGATGTTTGTGGTTTGAGTTCTAACACGCAGAATTCGGGGATGAATTCTATTAAGTGGGGGAGATTGTAACAACCCAGAACTGGCCCGTAGACATTTTGTATTTTAAAAAGAAGAGCCCAATTTCTTAAGGCCCAAAAGGAGAAAAACCCTAGGGTTCCCTTCTCTTTTCCTATAAAAGGAGGTGCCTTCTCTTTCTTTTATCTGCATAGAGAATATAAGCGAAGCTCTGCAGAGATCCCTAGCCATCAGCTGCCAAGACCCAAGTCGCTCTAACCCTAGCTTGATTCGTCGGCCGCCATCTCCAATTAGTCACCACCGCCGATTTTCCTTCTTCTTCTTCTTCTTCTTCTTCTTCTTCACTGTTCTCATGTTAGTTAGACCTGTAAGGTAAGCCTCAGATCTCATGTTTCCCTTTTTCATCTCTAAGGTTTTTCACTGGTGTGATAGATCTGATTCCTAATCCTTTTTCTCATCTTTTATTGAGTGTGAAAGTACAAATCTGTGGTTGTGTTCCTACGTTCTTCTTCTTTGGATCTAGATTTGTGACATCGAGAAAGGCTAAGGTGAGAATCCGGTCGTGAACTTCTCTCATGTTGTATAATACCTCTGGGAGTTAGTCCTTGTTAATGTTAACCTAGATCTAGTTGTTTGTTTGTGTTGATGTGATGAAAAGTGCGTTGATTGATTATGTGAGTAAAAGAACCTAGAACATAATAGGATGTTAAAGGATAACGAGTTGTGTGATAAGAATGAATGACAAAAAGAATCAATCTGGTTAAGATTGAATGTTGATGACACTAGGGCGTTATGATGCCGTCGATAAGATATGGGGTTTTGTCGTAGTGTGACGAAGTGCCGGTTTGGCGAGTGTCGGTTTGCTGTGCTGGTTTGGTAAATGCCGGTTTGGTGTGCCGGTTTGACGAGTGTTGGTTTGACGAGTGCCGGTTTGGCGTGCCGGTTTGGCATGCCAGTTTGGCGTGCCGGTTTGGCGTGCCAGTTTGGCGAGTGCCGGTTTGGCAGAAAATGGTGAAGTCGTGTAAGGTCATGAGGTGTACGGGTGATTAGCTTGAGAACTCGTGGATTAGAGAGTCTAGAGAATCTTGTTAGATTAATGCTAGGTGATATTAACTTAAGAGTTCGTAGGTTCCTAGAACCTACCCTCACTGTGTAATCCCAATTACTCACTCTCCTTCTTGCAGGTATGATCGAGGAGGTGTAAGAGTAGGAGTCGGAATGGTGCCATCTATTTCAGTTTCGTTTTAAGGGTTTTCACTACGTTTTCTTAAACTATTGCTATGTTATTCGATTTTCATTGAATTTAGTTACTTGTAAGACAATTAAGATTGAAATAAAGGAAGTATTGGATTGAAGAGAAGTGTTGTTATGGTCGAAAGTAGGATCCTAGGGACATGGTTCTTACAAACATATTCTGCATTTACCTGCTATATAGTTTTAGGATCTCAGTTCCCATTTGACAAGTGATTTAGAACAAAACAACAAACGTTATTATGGTATACGAGGAGGCACGACGTCCTCTTAAAATAGCCATCAGCTCGGCCACAAGCTCCGCATGATCGTGCTTTCTCACATACCTTTTCAAAAACAATTCATCTGTACACACCAACCAGACCTAGAAAAACTTTGGACATGAGAGTTTTGATCATATTACACCTTGGGACTTCTCCATGCTCAATCCAAGAAAAGCAGGGTACGAAACAACAGCCTTCAATGGCCACTTCATCTCCTTCACCAGAAACTCAGTCTTTTTCTTCACCAACTCTGCCGAATAACTAATTCAATGGAGTAAGCCCTTGAAAATCACCGGGACCTCATCTCTGCTGTATCCCAGCCCTAGAAATGTTTCAGCGCAGTTGTGCTCTGAAGCACCAATGCACTGCGGAAACTTCTTGAATTCTTCTTTCAGTAGTTCACACAATAAAGGTTTTTCTCACTAGTCCACACTTCTTCTCAGATTTAGTCATAAAGGTAGGCCACCTCTTAAACATCTCCCTGCTATGCTGTGGTAAGTATATTTCAAGAATGGAAAGAAGGAATATGAGGAGAAGATATTGAAGAAGAAGTAAAGACTCTGGTTGCTATAGAGGGTTTTCAGTTAGGTTTTCTTTGTAGTATACATAAGAGAGGAGGGAGAGAGTGAAAGAGATCATCGATGTATTCGCTCATAGTTCCAGTTGTTACTCTCTATTGTGAGAGAGTGAGATCTTGAGGAGAGATTCATGAGTGATACAGTTGTATTTGTGTGTTATGGATCAATAGAGAATTGTTTTATAACACCCCCATAAATCTTGTACACTCAAGCCAAACCTTTTATAAACATTAACTCTCTCTTCTATCATCTTCTCACTCATCTGATAAAGCATGTGTAAAGCTTGGACAAACTTTGCAGTGGTTGGATCAAAACCCATCTCAAGAACCTTTTTGAGAGACTCTTTAACTATTTGTTTTTCATGGACAAGTCAGTTCTCAGAGATGAGCAAGGGGAACAAGAGATCCCAATTGTCTCAACGCAAATACGTTTCTGATTTTGTTAGGACCTTGTGGCAAGGACATCTCGAACTTGAAACTTTGTACAATCTCTTTGACGAAATCATAGTAACTGCTTAAAGCTTTGTTGTAACAACCCATGACTTGGCCCGAAAATTTTCATAAGGCAGATGGGCCTGTCTACGGCCCATTAAGATTAAAACCCTAGGGTTTCCTTCTCCTTCCTATATAAAGGGGATGCCTCCTTCTCTTTTGCCTCATTCACAAACCGCGAAGCGAAGCTCTGCAAAAAAATCCCAGGAGACACAAAACCCTAGCCGTCAACTTCTTCATCGCCTCCTTCATCTTTTTCTTCCCTTTCGCGATCTCTCTCTTCTCTATCCTCGCTCGCCATTCGTTTCTTCTCTTCTCACCGACGTGGTGGTGGTGTAGCCGACATGGAGGTTGCGGTGGTGGTGCCGCGTGATGGTGATGTAGCCGTGTGTGGTGGTGGTGAGTAGATCTCGTCTCTCTTCTCTCTAGTCCTCATCTCTAGATCCCGTTTTCCAGATCTAGATCTAGGCTAAGGTGAGGTGATTCGAAGCCCAGATCTGTTTCTCATAATCTTTATTCTGGTTGATGCGGGAATTAGGGTTTGGATAGTCCTTGTTTGAAAGTTAAGTTGATAGATCATAATGGGAGTTAGGTTGTTAGATGAATGGATCATGATGCATAAAAACCTTCACACTGCTTAAATGGGACTTAGTGAACTGCCTTGTGTTGATGTGGTTAATGATTGATGATGAATGACTGTGTGACTGATTTGTGTCCCATGTGATGATTGTGAATGAAAGCTAGGTTGTTAGAAGGAGTGAATACATAAGATGATAGTTATGTTTATTGGTAACAGATGTTTTGAATGATGAATGTAAAGTAATCTTCCATTAGTTTCTAAAGTGAAAGATAGATGAATATGAATGAGATGTCTCTTGGTTTTGGTGTATAAGAATATGAATGTTATGTGAATTGTGTGAGACACCGATAACGGGTGGCGTCTAGAGTCGAGCATAAGAATGAGAACAAGAATGAGTTAAAGTGAATTGGGTATGAGAATGATATGGAATATGAGTATGAGTATGAATATGAGTATGAGAATGAGAATGAGAATGAGAATGAGAATGAGAATGAGAAAGTGGATAAGAACATATATGAGAATGAAGTCGTGTCAATGAACTTGTTTGAAGTCCTGTTTGGGCCACCGAGAACGGGTGGGCGTCTAGAGTCTAGGATGTGGGCCCACGGGACAGTAGCCTAACACGAGGTACCCGTGGACGAGATGTGAGTGGCGTGAAAGGACGGCGTCCGTAGAAGAGACCTCTGGGAGGGACCTGCGGGATAAGAAATAGGCTCTTTAAGATCGAGTTAAATATGGCTATTAAGACCGGGGTGGCAGACAGTGCTGGGAGCCAACGAGCTGCAACTCGGATAGTCATTTAGGAAGCTGTAGGGGGACGGTTTTCCCGAGAGAGGCCGCCCCTTCCAGGTTAGGCCGGAACGCGTAGGGACATCCGTAAACGGCCCTAGGTCCTTAATTCTAGGTTGATTGGTGAGTCTAGTTTATAGGTTGCTCGTGTGGTTGAGTCTGTGTGAAGCAATGGCTGAGTCCTTGCGGTGTATGAACGTTAGGGTGCTAGAATTCTATGTTTGAAACGTTGATGTATGGCTTGCATGATGCATGATGATTGTAGTGGCTGGCCGGCTGGTTTCCGTATGAGGTAGTGTAGAGTATCATGCGGCCAGGCTGGACTAGAGTCACTTCACTGAGTAATCCCCAATTGCTCATCCCTCCCTTTCTGTTTCCCTATGTGCAGGACTGTAAGTAGAAGTACGAGGATACGGGTGGATCAAATTTCATTAAAATATGCGTCCACCGACTCCTGGGGCCAGTAAGAATACGTAGGGTTGTCTAATTGAGTAGATACATATCCGTAGCACCCGTTTGCTGAACCCCGGTCAGACGCCGGGGAGACGGGTTGTTACATTTGTCCTTTTATTCTCAAAAGTTTTTTAGGAACTTTGGAAACAATGTCAGTGAGCTCAGAGGTTGAAGCTCCTCTTGGTTTAAAAACATAAGCTTGGGACCAAGGGATCTCTAACGATGTTGCAAATCTGAGAATCTGCGAACCTAAAACTTCTAAGAATACTTAGAACGGATTCAAGATTACCCTTGTCCTCGAAACTGACTCTTCTGGAGATGGATTCTGCGAGCTTTGTGGTGAAACTCAGAGATTCAACGAGGTAAGAGGCAGTAAAGTTCTGACATCATCAGCAGCAGTTGCAGAAACGGAAAAAGCAGATTAATATTGAAGATGGCTCACTGCAAATCGCAAGTCGCCATCTCTGCAACTCCAGAGACTTTCTCCATGGAGAATCCGAGAATGCTGTCGAAAGTAAACTTGATGTTAACTTGGGAAACAAGAAATAGTAGTCCTACTTGAATTAGGATTAAGAGAAAAAGGAAAGATGGTTTGTTAAGTGAGTTTAGGAATCTAGAAGATCTATATAAGTAAGATATCAACTTGTGATATCACTTAAGCTTTTGTGAGAGATCTTTGTGAGGACTTAAGTTTTTGAAGAGAGTTTTCTTAAGTTATTAATAAGAAGTTTGTGAGTTCTTATTGATCTCGGGTCTTAAAAACTTTGTGATTCAAACAATATTTGGTATCAGAGCCAAACATGAGTGAAATCACACCAGTAACAACACCTACAGCAGCGATGGCAATAAGGGGAAAAGAAGGAGGAATTGTCAACTGTCCAATGCTTACAAACACAAACTATACTGTCTGGGCAATTCGTATGAGAGTCTTACTTAGAGTCCAAGAAGTATGGGATGTAGTTGAGCAGGAAACAGAAGACAAGAAGAGAAATAATATTGCGATTTCCCTGATATTTGCATCAATACCAGAAACCCTAATTTTGCAAGTAGGGGATTTGGATAATGCAAATAAAGTATGGGAAGCCATCAAAACTCGACATATGGGAGCAGAAAGAGTAAAAGAGGCTAGACTTCAAACACTCACTGCAGAGTTTGATCAACTAAAGATGAAAGAGGGAGATACAATTGATGTTTTTGCAGGAAAGATGGCTGAGATTGCTGCAAAGTCATCTGCATTAGGAGAAGAGATTAATGAGTTAAAGATGATCAAAAAGTTTCTGCAGTCGTTACCAAAGAAGAAGTTTATTCATATTGTGGCAACGATAGAACAAATTTATGGATCTCAAAACTTCAAGCTTTGAGGACATAATTGGTAGGATGAAAGCATATGAAGATCGTGTACATGTTGATGATGAGGAAAGTCAAGAAAACCAAAGCAAACTCATGTATGCAAATACTGAAAATTCTCAATCTGGTCGTGATTATAGAGATGACTATAGAAGCAACCGAGGACGAGGAGGAAGATCATACTACAGAGGAAGAGGACGTGGTGGTCGTTCATACAGAGACTTTGATATAACCAAAGTCCTTTGTTTTAGATGTGACAAACTCGGTCACTTTGCATCTGCGTGTCCTGATCGTCTTTTCAAACTACAAGAAGCATATGAAAACAAAGAAGAAGATACACAACAAGCAGATGGTTTACTAATGCACGAGATAGTATATCTCAACGAACAGAACATTAAGCCAAAGGAGTTTGAATCTGGAATGGATGGAGATCAGACATGGTATCTAGACAACGGAGCCAGCAACCATATGACTCGGAACAAGTCATATTTCAAGTCTCTAGATGAAACCATATCAGGGAAAGTCAGGTTTGGTGATGACTCAAGGATTGATATAAAAGGAAAGGGGTGTATTCTGTTTGTAAGTGCTGACAAGAAGAAAAAGATACTTGCGGATGTATACTATATCCCTGACCTAAAGAGCAATATAATAAGCCTAGGCCAAGCAACAGAATCTGGATGCAAGGTGAGAATGTCAGATGATACACTTACGCTTCATGATCAACACGGAAATCTCATTACAAGTGCAAAGAGATCAAGGAACCGTCTCTACAAGGTCCGTATGGAGATATCCAATACATAGTGTCTTCAAACAATTGCACAAACCAGCTCATCAACATGGCATGCACGTCTTGGTCATATTGGAATGGAAGCTTTGAAAGTAATGACAAGAAAGGATTTAGACTTAGGATTACCTAAGTTTGACGTTGAGAAAGAAACATGTGAGACATGTATGCGTGGAAAGCAAACAAGACAGCCCTTCCCGCAAGCAACTACATATAGAGCATCAGAAGTTCTTGAGTTGGTCCATGGAGATTTATGTGGTCCAATAACACCAATGACTGCAGGCAAGAACAAATACATATTTGTTCTCATTGACGATCACTCTAGGTATATGTGGGCTATTCTGTTGAAAGATAAGGGAGAAGCTTTTGACAAGTTCAAGAAATTCAAAGCAATAGTAGAATCAGAGACAAAATCTTCTATAAAGACGTTTAGAACTGACCGGGGAGGCGAGTTCACATCCATAGAATTCAATGAGTTCTGTGAGAAATCAGGAATACAAAGGCACTTAACAGCACCATACACGCCGCAGCAAAACGGAGTTGTAGAGAGACGTAACAGAACCTTGTTAGAGATGACTCGAAGCTTACTCAAACACATGAATATGCCACATTCACTTTGGGGAGAGGCTGTGAGACATGCGTGTTATATTATCAACAGAGTTTCAACACGCACTCTCAACCAACAGACACCATACGAGGTATTTAAATCAAGAAAACCAAGTGTCAGACATTTAAAGGTGTTCGGATGCATTGGTTATGCGAAGACAGAGACTACTCACCTGAAGAAACTAGATGATAGATCAAGAACTTTAGTTCACTTAGGAACTGAGCCTGGATCTAAAGCTTACAGGATGTTTGATCCTGTCAACAAAAGAATAGTGGTGAGTAGGGATGTTATATATGATGAGAGTAAGACTTGGAAGTGGAGAAACATTACCGACGAAAGGGAACATGAACCAGGAAAGTTCAGACTCACTTTTGGTATGTCTGAGAATCAAGACGCAGGATCTGATATGGAAGAAGAAATTGATAATCAAGAGACACCTGCAA
This sequence comes from Eruca vesicaria subsp. sativa, assembly GCA_932364175.1. Lineage (NCBI taxonomy): Eukaryota > Viridiplantae > Streptophyta > Magnoliopsida > Brassicales > Brassicaceae > Eruca > Eruca vesicaria. Next base: position 11,023 of record CAKOAT010154822.1, on the reverse strand, counting down.
TAGATATTCCAGTAACTACAATAGCTGCACAAGATGATCTCAGACGTTCCACAAGAGTCACTAAAACCCCAGGTTATCTAGATGACTACATATTACTTGCAGAAGAAGAAGGGGAACGTTTACTTCTCTCATTGAATGAAGAACCATGGGACTTCACTGAGGCCATGGAAGAGCAAGTTTGGCGAGATGCGTGTGAGCAAGAGATAAGCTCAATAGTAAAGAATAATACTTGGGATTTGGTTGAGTTACCTAAAGGAGCCAAAGCTATAGGCTTGAAGTGGATTTTCAAAATCAAGAGAAACTCAGATGGAAGCATCAACAAATATAAATCAAGATTAGTGGCTAAAGGATATATACAGAGACATGGTATTGATTTTGAAGAAGTATTTGCACCTGTGGCAAGAATTGAAACCATACGGTTTCTCATTGCATTAGCAGCTTCAAAAGGATGGGAGATTCATCATCTCGATGTTAAAACAGCCTTCTTACATGGTGATCTCAAGGAAACAGTATACGTAAGCCAGCCAGAAGGATTCAAAGTGAAGGGAAGTGAAGACAAAGTCTACAAATTGAAAAAGGCTCTGTATGGATTGAGACAAGCACCAAGGGCGTGGAACGAGAAACTAAATAAGGTATTGGAGAAGCTCATGCTCGTGAAGTGTAGTAAGGAACCATCCTTGTATCAGAAACGAACAAAAGACCAAACCTTATTGGTGGCAGTCTATGTCGATGATCTCCTAATAAGTGGCTCCTGCGTCAAGATGATTGCAGAGTTCAAAAAGGAGATGTCTGATAATTTTGAGATGAGTGATCTAGGACTTCTAACCTATTATCTTGGCATTGAAGTCACTCAGCATAAAGAGGGGATCACTCTTAAGCAAGAGAGGTATGCGAGAAAGATACTACAAGATACCGGCATGGAAGAGTGTAATGCAGTCCACACACCTATGGACTTCGGTCTAAGTTTGTCAAAAGCTCCAGAAGAGAAGAATGTTGATGAAACAGAGTATAGAAGACATATCGGATGCTTACGGTATTTACTGCACACTAGGCCTGACCTCTCCTTTAGTGTTGGAGTGCTGTCGAGATATATGCAGGAACCAAAATTATCTCATGCTGCAGCACTAAAGCAAGTTCTGCGCTACTTGAAGGGAACGATGTCACTTGGTCTTAACTTCGAGAGAGCTAATAAAACAGTACTCATGGGATACAGTGACTCAAGTCACAACATTGATAACGACGATGGAAGAAGTACTACTGGACACATTTTCTACTTGAATAACAGTCCAATATCTTGGTGTTCAACAAAGCAAGAAACAGTGGCTCTATCTTCCTGTGAAGCTGAGTTCATGGCTGCTACAGAAGCTGCGAAACAAGCCATATGGCTCCAGGAATTACTTGAAGAAATCACTCCAGAAGCCGTTCAGAAGGTGGTGATTCATATTGACAATAAATCAGCAATTGCCCTAACTAAGAACCATGTGTTTCATGGACGGAGCAAGCACATACACAAGCGTTATCACTTCATAAGAGAGTGTGTTGAGGCTGAGCTAGTGGACGTACAACACATACCAGGAACAGAGCAAAGAGCGGATATCTTGACCAAGGCGTTAGGACGAATCAAGTTCAAAGAAATGAGAGAGCTTGTTGGGATGCAAGACTTAGTTAACTTCAAGTTTAAGGGGGAGAATGTTGAAAGTAAACTTGATGTTAACTTGGGAAACAAGAAATAGTAGTCCTACTTGAATTAGGATTAAGAGAAAAAGGAAAGATGGTTTGTTAAGTGAGTTTAGGAATCTAGAAGATCTATATATGTAAGATATCAACTTGTGATATCACTTAAGCTTTTGTGAGAGATCTTTGTGAGGACTTAAGTTTTTGAAGAGAGTTTTCTTAAGTTATTAATAAGAAGTTTGTGAGTTCTTATTGATCTCGTGTCTTAACAACTTTGTGATTCAAACAATAAATGCATGAGAACGAGCAGAAGAGAAAGCTTTCGAGGAAACCTGCAAAAACGTTTTATATTTGGTACAGCACAGTTTTGGAACGTACCCGCCATTATCCTTTATCAAAGTGTTAGATAAGTTTTGAACAAATTATCTTCTTGGCAGGCCCGGGCCTAAGCCATGGCTTAGGCTTATATATATATTTTTGGGTTTTTTCAGCTGAGTAATTTTTAATTTTTTTAAGCTATAATAGAAAATGACCCATTATTTAAAATTTGAGTAGGACATGTTATATGGGTTGACCCTGCTTCTCGGTACCAGTTCATTGTTAGCCCAAATGAACTCATGCCATTTCCATCGACATCAGCCTAAACCGAAAATATTAACCAAAAAAATCAATGCCGGTTTAATTCAAGGAAAAAAAAAAAGGAGAGAATGCCATGTTTCATATTTTCCGAGAACTGGTTAACTTCAGTTTTGGTTAACCTTGAACCGAGTTTTTCAGTCTAGTTTTTAATTGTCTAGCTTTTTATTGGTATCAGTTTTAGCAGCATCTTAATCCATGTACTTAGTTATTTCTTCCTCTATTATAGAACTCTATAATAAAAATAGAATGTATTTCTCTGGATCATCTCTAATATACTTTGCTATATCTTTCTTTAAAATAAAAAATCTATATAGTAGACAGAAAGTTTGTAAAATTAAACTAAATCAAATCACACGAATAAATCGAATCGTCGAAAATGCTTACTTTCAATGCAAGCTTGTTCATATCTCTAAAGTTGCTTCATTTGCCACAAAATTGTACTATCATTTAGCAGAAACCTTTTTCATCTACTCATATCCAAAGATGTTCTAGAGAAAACCAAAGGCGTGATCCTAGATAGAATCAAACATTAATATTATGAATTGTTTAAAACAAATTTTTATTGATGAGAAAGAAAACACTACAAGAAAACTCGGCATTTACTAGAAAATTTTACTAGGAAAATATTTCCTCGTATATTTACTATGAGATTACTTCGGTTTTACGAGGAAAACAAGAATCCTCGTAAAGTCCTCGTAGACATATGAGAAAATTGTTTCCTTGTAAGGCCGTAGTAAAATTACGAGGAAACTGTGTGACAAAAGAACATCTCCTCGTAATTTCGTAGTAAAACTTTTCCTCGTAAAGTCCTAGTAAAACTTTACTACGAAATTAGGAGGAAATGTTCTTTTACTTCTAATTAGCGATGAACTCGCTAGAAAATATCTATTTTAAATCTAAAACATGTTTTGACTGTACCTTTCCTTGCAATTTCCTAGTAAATGTTCAGATTCAAAAATTTCTATAAATACCACCATTTGTTATTCATTTCAAACACACCAAACAAATAGAAAACACTCAATTCATAACTGAAAGGAGTTCACAGTCAACAGAATAGTTTCTTATCAACTCGGCATAGCTTTTCCTTAAAGAAATAGCTTGGGGCTTTTCCTCAGGTAGATAGTTCGAGGAAAGCTATGCAGGGTTGATAAAAACTGTTCCGATGATTGTATACTTCTTTTAGTTTTTTTTTTTTAAAAAATTTGTGATTTGGGGTTTAGGAAGATGTAGAGGTATAAGTTATGGAAGCTGGTTTAGGTTTATGGTTTAGGTTTATGGTTTAGGAAATTTAGATTAGGTGGTTAGTTTAGGGAATTTATATTAGGTTGTTTAGTTTTGAGAATTTGGGGTTTAGGTGTAGAAGAGGTTATAAGTTAAGGAAGTTGTTGTTTGGTGTTTGGGATTTCGAGTTTAGGGATTTACAAATATTTCCTCGTAAAACCCTAGTGAAAGAAAAAAATGGACTCGTTGTTTCCTCGTAAATTCCTAGTAAAATTTTCCCTCGTAAAGTCATAGTAACATAATTGCTAGGACTTTACGAGGAAACTTAAACGCGGGACTCGCAATTGCCTTGTAAAGTCCTCGTAACCCTAAACGCGAGACTCACTATTTCCTCGTAAAATTACGAGGACCTTATGAGGAAACCAAATTCCCTATATAAGTCGAGCCATCCGATTTCTCTCATTTGTAGCAATCTTCTCTCAAAATCCTCTTAAGGTAATATCTAATTCATAGTTAAGTGATTAGATTAGGGAATTTAGATTAGGTGGTTAGTTTAGGGAATTTAGTTTAGGTGGTTAGTTTAGAGAATTTAAATTAGGTTGGTTTAGTTTTTTTTACTGTTTTTAAATAATACTAGTATATTAATGTTTTAATTTTTTTTTTAAATTTAGATGCCTAGACAGAACAAGCTTGATAGGGCTAAGAGGCATCCAACTACCGTCACAGTCACAACCGTCGACGACCAACATGGACGAGGAGGAGTTGTCGAGCCGGGATGACGAGTTCGTTCGTCAATTTAACGAGCAACATCTGTAGTTTAGTTTTTTTTTTCTTTTCAATTGTATATGAATTTTAAACTTAAATATTTAGTTATTTATGAAATATTTTGTTATTTCTTTTTTTATTTATAATTTGGATTCTTTAATTTTTGAAAAATATATTATTTCTATTTTTTTAATTATTTTTTTAATAAGGAAAAACATTTTGAAGTAAATTCCTCGTAAAGCATTACTAAGAAATTACGAGGAAAGTGGTTACTACGACTTTATGGGGATTCGTTTTTACGGCTTTTACGAGGAAATGTGTCTCCAAGCGCTTACGAGGAAAAATGCTTTACGATGAACATGTTGCGACAAAACGCGTTTCCTCGTAATTTCCTAGTAAGGGACCTTTTACTAGGAAATTACGAGGCAATGCCGTCCTAGTAAAAATTGTGTTTTCTTGTAGTGAAAAGGTTGTTATTTAAAAATATTACAGTATAACTTTTGAACTAGGTTAAGCTTTTTATATACAAATATTCTTACATACTATTATTTATTTGCATTCTCGTACCTATTATAAAATAACAAATAGATATTGAATAATTGATAAGTAAATAACTGTTATTTTCTATAACTATAATTGATAAGTAAATAACTGTTATCAATTATTCAAGAATCTACTTATCAAAATTAGATATTGAATAATTAATAAGTAAATAGATATTGAATAATTGATAAGTAAATAACTGTTAGGTATATAGTCGTACAAGAATCTATTTATTTACAATCATTTTATATTAAATAAATCCAACAAATAATTTTTATTTATTTTTATGATATAATTAAATTTAAATTATACTAACATAGATATATAGTATATTTAATATGGCTATATATTAAATGAAGGTTTTTACTCTTATGGTTTAATGATCATTTGTATCTTTTTATAACAAAAATTTTTAAAAAATTAACAGAAAATTTTTCAATATGAGTCTTTTAATAGTTTCAGTAATTATATTTTTTTTAAAAAAAAATTCAGCGTAAATTTTGAAAATAAAATATTAAGTTTTCAATATTTTCAATGAATATTTCAATATTTGTGTTGTTATCAAAGAGAAATTTCATCCATTGATCACAAAATTTCAGATGTGAATCTTGTAACAGTTTTATTAATTTATTGTTATTTATAAACTTAAAATTTATATTATATGATTAATATGATTTTTAAATTATTTAATTAAACAAAAATGATAGATGGTGCATAAATTGTTAGCAAATCTTTATTATTCAAAATTATTAATTTTTATACATATTTTAAGCACATTAGAAAACTCTGCTACTTTTATTTAAGAAAAGAAAGAATAATTTTTATACATTAATAATTACTCCTATGATTAGTTAATAAAAAATATGTTATATGTTTGGATCGACCAACCTACTTTATAAAGAATTATAATAATCCTTCAAATGATAACACGTGTCATAACTCAATTAATGTTCTTAAATCTTATTATATAAAGCTTGGTTTTCAAATTTACTAATTAACATGATTGTGACACATGGCAGCTATATAGTTAAGCTTATGACATATGTTAAGTAATAATTTTCCTTTTAAAAATAAGTTAAACCCCAAAATAATTTTAAAAGTTAATTTTTTTTTAAAGTCGTAAACAAAAAACTCTAAAAGAAAAAGAATATTTCTATACAAATAATTATTTAATAATAGTATTTCCTCTTAAAACGTGGGTTTAAGATAATTAAAATAATTACAAAATATTATAATTGTAAAAAGACAAAACTCTCAAATAGACATTTTAAAATTTTTATCACAAATAGACCTCAAAAGCTAAAATGACCAAAATAACATTTTTTATTTTGAAAAGTTTAAGTTTTTTTTTTTCATTTTTTAAAATTTGAAATCCCACCTCCAAACCCCATTCCTCAACTCTAAACAAAAAGGTCTAAGATTAGTTAATCCAAAGGGTACAAGTGTATATTTACTTATTTTTGATAAAATATTTAAGTCTATTTTGGTCACTTTTATTTTTAAGGTCTATATTTGTGACAAAAACGTTTTTAGTTCTATTCTAGGAAATTTTTCTTGTAAAAAATACCACATTTATATCATCATTTTTCATGTTTAAACTAACCACTTTTACCATCACTTTTAACTAAAGGTAAAAGACATTTATAACCCAAAAATTAATTTGGCCAAAAAAAACTCTAGAATTAACTAATTTAAACTTAAAACCTCATCACTAAACCTTAAACCTTAAAGCTTCAGTTTTAAACCCTAAAATATCAACTCTAAACCCTAAAACATCAATTTTAAACCCTAAACCAAAAACTCTAAACCCTAAATTCTAAACCTTTAGTTCTAAACTATAAACCCTAAAACATCAACTCTTAACCCTAAAGTCAAAAACATCAACTCCAAACCCTAAAATATTCAACTTTAAATCCTAAACCCCAAACCATATATTTTTTAAATTCAAACCCTAAACCCTAAAACTCTAGGGTTTAGGGTTTAGAGTTAAGAGGTGAGATAAGGTTTAGGGTTTAGATTTTGGGTTTAGAGTTTAACCTTTAGGGTTTAGAGTTGATGTTTTAGATTTTAGGGTTTAGAGTTGATGTTTTAGAGTTTAGGGTTTAGAGTTGATGTGTTAGGGTTTAGGGTTTGGAGTTTATATTTTAGGGTTCATGGTTTAGGATTTAGGGTTAAGAGGTGAGAGACGATTTAAGGTTTAGAATTGAGGGTTTAGGGTCTAGAGTCGATTGTTTAGCAGTTTAGGGTTTACAGCTGATGCGTTTAGGGTTTACAGTTGATGGATTAGTATTTAGTGTTTAGAGTTGATGTTTTAGGGTTTAGGGTTTAGAGTTGATGTGTTAGGTTTTAGGGTTTAGGATTGATATCTTAGGGTTTAAGGTTTAGTTGATGTTTTAGGTTTAGGGTTCGAATTTCGAAAAAAAATTATTCAAACTTTTTTTAGAAATTTAATTTTTTATTTTCTAAAATTCTTTTATATATTGAAATATTTATTTATTATATATAAAAAGATTAATGGTATAAAAGTCTTTTATCTTTTAATGAAAAATGTATTTTTGAAAATGTTCTTTTAGTAGTGGTAAACACGAAGAACAGTATCAACAAAGTGGTAAAGTTGATAATTTCCCTAACTTGTTTTAAAATAAGTTCCTTACAAATTAAAAGAGTTTTAAAATAGTTCTTTCTTATAAATATTTAATTGCATTTTCCTGTTAAAGATATTGAAAAGTTAGTTTTCCTTTTCAAAAAAGTCTTAAACAAAAAGTGAAAAAGAAATTTCCCTATAGATAATTATGTAGTAATAGTATTTATATTTTAATATATGGGTTTAGGATAATAACAAGATACAAAACAATATTATAAGAAATTTCCTTATAAACTAAAATATTTCCAAAATATGTTTCTTATAAATATTTAATAGTATTTTCCTGTTAAAAGTATTAAACAAAAGAGAATTGTAAAAAAAATGTCTTTTAAGTTTTTTATTTGTAATATTCTTTTTGAAGATTATAATTTGCAAGATTAAATGAAAAAAAAAAGAGAAATGGCTTTAGATAACCCTAAACCATTTTTTTCTTCCCAAACTAGCATTTAAGGCCTAAAGTCACAAAAATAGGTTTTATTAAAAGGGTAAGTTACTATTGTACCACTTTCCCTAGATCTCTAATTATATAATATAAATTTTATATTTTTAAATTAAAATATGCTTCGTCGATCTTCATAGGTTGTCATCACCTCCTATCAGCCGAATTTTGCAGGGTGAGAATGTCTTTTAAAATTTGGGGTTAATGTCTTTGTTGTTAAATTGTTTATGTGTTAGGCCTTCTGAATCTTACAGAGCCGCTAAAGGCTCAGCTTCTGATCAGAAACCTGGCCAATATACATTCTTCACCACCGGAATTAGCTTGGTCTTGCATCCCAAGAACCTTTTGCACAACTCTGCATTTTAACTACCATTATTTCGAGACTGATGATCCAAAAGGTAAACATAACACTACAAGAAACACATGGACATAACGACTGCACGTTTGGAAGTTATTTGGTCGTAAATCACACATTACGACTACATAATGACCAAACACAAATGGTAGTTAGGAGCCCATCGTAATTAACAAATGACCGTAACATAGACATAATGTGTACGACCAAAGCATTTGGTCGTAAAACAGTGGTAAAGCGCGTAGTCGTTGCTGGTGTCAAAATCGGTCACGACGGAATCAATGGCTAAAAGTTTCCGTAAAAATAAAAAATACGTTTTATAAAACTCGAGAAGTTGTTTTATAAAATTTTAAGGACTTTCCGAACAAAGGAAATCCGCGGAAAACTTGGAAATCGTCATCTCGGAAAAATGAACGAAACAATCGCCGATTACGCGATTGCCCAAGTTAAGCAAAAACCACAAAAAACCGCATCCACCGTAAACCGTGAGCAGGTTCGACAAAACTAAGTTCAACGTACGACGAGCAGAACCAGCTGGTTCAGCTCGCCGTACGGCAAACTGGTCGGTCTCGGACCAGCTCGCCGTACGGCGAGCTGGCTCGACCAAGAAAGCTCGCCGTACGGCCCCTGCAGCCTAAGCCTTTGTAAACTCTTGTAATGATCGCAACGCTCTTACGCGAAATCGAAATATGATCTACTTTCTCTATAAATTCGTTTTATCATTTTTTTTTTCATATTTTCCGCATTTATTTGGTTACTTGTCGTTAGCTTTCGCAGAGATCCGGGTCCTCTGGAAAATTAGGGTTTTCCTAAGTTTCCTTATTTTACGGAAATCGACGGTGTGAATTTCGGTTCCAACAGTTTGGCGCTAGAAGTAGGGGGTCAGATAACTCTTACTCATAGCCGCAAAATGCTTGATAAAAATGATGTCTGGAAATATGAAAGATAAAGTTGCAGCTCGCAAAAACGCTGGTAGAACAACTCCAGCAGTGACTACTCCTATAGCCAACGCTCACGCAAACGCTGTAGTACGTAACACAATCGAAAACCTAATCGCGACTTTTCGCCACGGGAAGAGCAACAAAACAAGCTCGCAATTTCTATTTCAGATCACTAAGGGCAATGATAAAATCTATCAAACCCCATAGTGTTTTTCTTATTTCCGAGTTGGAGAAATCTCATTACGTATGGGTTGAGCAAAAGACGTTTTCTGAGAATATTTCGGAAAAATAAATTTGCTCTCCCAGAAACCGCGGAATAAACGGTAGGTTACTTGCGAAATAAACCGTAGGTTACTCGCAAAATAAACCGTAGGTTACTCGCGAAATAAACCTTAGTTACTCTCGAAATAAACCCTGGGTTACTCGCGAGAAAAACCCTAGATTGCTCGCGGAAGAACCCTAGGATAGTTACTCGCGAGAAAAAACCCTAGGTTACTCACGGAAAAACCTTAGGCTACTCGCAGAATTGGGCGATATTATCTGGCTCGAAAAGACGGTGAGTTGGCCAAGCAACCCAGCTTGCCATCTTGGCGAGCTGACCAACCTTCCACCTCACTCTCGAGTCACTGACTTTGCCCCAAGGGTTCTTATCATCCAGCTCGCCACACGGCGACCTAGCCAAGCTAAACCAGCTCGCCGTACGGCAAGCTGAACCATTCAAGCTAGCTCGCCGTACGGCGAGCTGACCGGTCTTTCACTTCGCCCTTGAGGCGCTGACTTTGCCCAAGGGTTCTTACCATCCAGCTCGCCACACGGCGACCTGGCCAAGCTAAACCAGCTCGCCGTANTATCATCCAGCTCGCCACACGGCGACCTAGCCAAGCTAAACCAGCTCGCCGTACGGCAAGCTGAACCATTCAAGCTAGCTCGCCGTACGGCGAGCTGACCGGTCTTTCACTTCGCCCTTGAGGCGCTGACTTTGCCCAAGGGTTCTTACCATCCAGCTCGCCACACGGCGACCTGGCCAAGCTAAACCAGCTCGCCGTACGGCGAGATGAACCATTCAAGCCAGCTCGCCGTACGGCGAGATGAACCATTTAAGCCAGCTCACCTTACGTCGAGCTGACCGGTCTTTCACCTCGCCCTGGAGGCGCTGACTTTGCCCCAAGGATTCTTACCACCCAGCTCGCCACACGGTGAACTGGCCAAGCTAAACCAGCTCGCCGTACGGCGAGCTGAACCATTCTAATCAGCTCGCCTAACGGCGAGCTGAACCGTTCAAACCAGCTCGCCGTTCGGCGTGCTTAAAGGGCTCACCCAGCTAGCCATATGGCGAGCTGAACCACTGCTTGAGCTTCTATCTCCAGTCTCGATCGTACAGCTTTTCGTTTCGTCTTAATCGGACTTTCCGTTGAGATTTTTCAATGAAAACAAATCAACTCGACGAATCGAGACTGTCCGCACTAGCTCGTCGTATGGCAAACTGAGAGGGCTCATCCAGCTCGCCTAATGGCGAGCTGAACTAATCCATGAGTTTCTCTCTCGAGTCTTGATCGCGATGATTCTCGTTTCGTCTCAATCGAAATTTCCATTGAGATTTTACGATAAAAACCACAAACGGCAATGGTCGAATTAACACCAAAGTTGCCTAAACTATACGAGAGATTTGAACTCTCCAAACACAATCCGATTTAACGAAACTCTGCCATGATAAGTCAAAAACATCCAATCATAAACACGTGATTGATTTTTCGATATACAAAGCGCACCTAGTGTTGGGGTCAAAATCGGTACGACGGAAT
>CAKOAT010154711.1:42756-68267 GCA_932364175.1 Eruca vesicaria subsp. sativa | reverse complement strand
TTGGAGTTTTTGTAATGATTTTTTTTTGTGAATATAATTATTGTGAATTTGAATATTAAATATTTGTTAATACCGAGAAAAATTTGTTACAAAATGAAAATATATATTGCATAAAGAACATTACAATGGACAGGAGTATATAATATGTGTTAGATCAAACACACAAATATGCAACATATATATATATATATATATATATTAAATATGCAAACAAATAAGAAAATAATAGAAGACTGTAAATTGAAAACTAATTATTAAACACATGCAGAAGGAAACTTTTCGCAGAAGTAATCGCGAAGTGGACCACCTTTGGAAGGAACAATATTTTCTTCGTGACTTGTTAGTTGTGTATTACAAAACTTTTTGCAAGCTTGTTCACATATTGTCGGATCAGATTTCTCGGATACTTTCATGCACTGGTTCATGATACAATGTTTGATACATTTCTCAACATTGGTTGAAAGAGAATTTTTTGCCGAAAACATCACTATACATATAGCTATAATCATAAACATAGTACATGAATTTTTAAGAATTTGAGTTCTCATAATGTATATATGATTAGAACAAATGTTATTTATATTAGTTTCCTCTTTTTTTAGATGGTGAACAAGACGATTCTAATATTGTGTTAGTCTAGATGATTTATATAGTAAAGTTAATGAGGATTATTTTTAGCAATTTGTTTCAGTTTGTTTGATGGTTATTTTCTTAATGTATATACATCGAATAATTTCTGTGGAACTTACCTATATTTTGTTGTGTTGTTTATCTAACAAATTTCTGTTATAACAATAAAATATATGTCATTTGTAGTTATTATAGTTATATATTAAAAAAATTTAATGGTAACACAATATTGTATCAAAAGGTTTTGTTTAAACTCATTAAATTATGGTTTTTATTTGAAATTTGAAAATTAAATTTATTTGTACAAAATTCAGGAATTTAAATTTTAAAGTTCAAAATTTTTTTTTTTTCTTATGATTTATTAAAGTAGCAATATATATCAAACTAATAACATGTTATACATTGTTAATAGGCTAGTAAAAATTGTAGGATATAGAATGATAATTTGTAGCAACTTCAAAAGATTGTCAATACTTACGAGTTACGACATAAAGTTTTAGATATTACTATTTTATAATATTATAAGAAATGTTAATTTAAATACTATATTAGTTTGTTTTTAATGTATAGCTAATTATTATTGACCGGTAGGTGTTTTGTATGCTCAACAAGCGGATTGTGTCTTATAGTTTCTTATAAATATTAATTTATGTTTATTCGAGCGTTCATACGAGCTCACTAAAAGTTAATAAATTATTAATTATATACAACATAAACTTATTGTGCAACTTTGATTGTTAAGAAAAAGAGTTTATCATCAAAGGGAAATTGTTGAAATTAGTTCAAGAAAAAGATGGAATTATATATCATGTAATCATTGCGCTAAAATATTTCTGAAAAGAGATGAAAAACTTAGTTTCAAAAAATGCACAAAATCATATATTGTTGGAATATTATTGTAACATAGAAAAACAAAATTTTGTAGTTTTATTACTATTAATACCAAACATATTAAAATATGTATAAAATTGAGATTGTTATCGAAGATAACTCGGATGCAGATTCATTAACCACATTCAACAAAGACATAACCTGTATTTTTGGTAAATCAGCAACATGCTTAATTCAATTTCATGTAAGTATAATAGTAATAATAATTATTAATTAAATGGTGTATAATCAGAAATTAATATTTTAAATTACTATATGCGGGAACAGTCATATATACAATGATTCAAGTGATAATGCAATTATCTCATACATTTCAGAAAATCTTACCGGAATTTATTTTAAATTCAATGCTAAGGTCATATCCTACAATTATTTGTCAAGTTCAGTTGAATTAACGGTTACAAGTATCGTAGACAACCAAAGTATTAATGAAGAGGTACAATATATTTGTAATATATATATATATATATATATATATATATATTTTTTTTTGAAAATACAAATAAAAAAAGTTATAAAGAAAATTAACAAACTTACATTTCATTTTAACAACCTATTATAATAAAGAAAATTGTTGACAATGCGGACGGGATAGAGGAAACCAATGCTTATAGAGGAAATAAAACAAAGAAAAGAAGAATATCAAATACATTGAAAGATTTAAAACAAAGTGAAGCTCACAATCTAAATGAAAGGACATAAGCAATTGAAGTCAAACAGTCACAAAAAAAGAAAAAAAAATAACTGAAGACGATTATGTTACTTAATTTTGCTATGCTAAATACATAACAATTGAATTTACATATTTTCAAACACAAATGATATTTTCACACTTTTGTTATATAAGATGCTTATTTTTATTTTTTATCTACATACAAAATAATTAGTTTATTAAATGATTCAAAATGATTGATTAACAAATATAAATTATATAAATTCAATTTTTAAAAAAAAAGAAAATTAAACATTTTTTCTCCCGCTCGTTTACGCATGGGATGATTTCTTAGTAAAAATAATATAAATTAATCATATAAAAGTATTTTAAAATTTTTATACATTTTAAATGAAAATATTATACCGACAGCTCTATATTAAATCATTGAACAAATGGATTTCAGAGAGTATTTGCATCTTTTATTCTTTCTCTAAATGCTATTATAACAATTGTTCATTAGATTATAAAGAGTATATACAAATTATTTGTCAATCAAGGTCTAATACAATTTGAAAATGTTGATATGATTGCAATTATAAAATTTTGAATTTATCAATATTTAGGTTTTGACATTGAGTATTCTATCAATATGGCACTTGTGTGGAAAAGGATAAATAATCACATACTATTTTAAATGTTGTTCAAAAAATAAAAAATAAAATCACATATTATTTTAATTAGGTATTTTTCTGCATAATGTACAAAATTACAATTTTAAAATTTAAATTGCAATTAAAAATCAAATTCTGATAATATTCTAGATGTTATTATTTTCATGCTAATATTTTAATACAAATTTAATTTAGTTAAACATAAAATTAAGTTAAAATAAAAATTTTGATGTATTTTAAATTATATTTAGGATATATATATAATTAAAATCTTAAATCAATTTTCAATCATGTTTAGTTAAGATATATTAAATCAGTTTGTATATTTTTGAAAAAATTAATATATATTTTTATAATTATCAAAAAATAAAATTAAACATAAGTTTTAAAATTTTGTAGATTTCAAAATATAACAAATGATGTTCCGATTAAAATTTTATAACTGTTTTAAAAAATGTATAAAATTTGAAAATCTTGTTTAGGTATAAAAATTGTATGATTATAAATAATTTGAAATTTGTAAATTTTTTCTATAATTTCTGTTGTTATATTATTTAGTTTTGTATTTAAATAGGTTTATTGTAATGATGTTATATTAGTTATTGGGAAATTACCTAAACTTACACTTTCTTAGTACAATTTTCTTCTTTACCTTAACCACATTTATCTTTGGTTGTAGGGATGTAAATAGACACTTGTAACCTAGAGTTAACTAATATAGATTTAGGGTTTAGATATGAGAGGTGAGATTTTGAATGGTAAAATTTAAATAATTATTTATATTTTTTTGTTTTTTAAAATTTTTATGTCTTTAAATAATTATGTATATTTATAAATGAAGGGTATAAATATCTTTTGCATCTTTAATAAAGTCTCATACTTAGGTATTTTTGAAAATGTACATTGAGAGAAGGTAAACATCTATAATCTATAATGATACTAAACTGAAGGTAAAAGTGAAATTTTCCCTTAATTATTTTTATATTTTAAAAATTTTACCAAAAATATAAATCTACATTAAATATAATTAACGTATCGTATTTATCCACAAGCATGTCATCAATTCTAGTTTCTTGAATCACACATTAAATCTCAGTTGTATTGAATGGTGTCATTGGATGTTTATGTTAATCAGAGTCAATGGTAATAAATATTATATGTAAACAACACTATTACATAATTCTCATAAACTCTTATAAGTATACTCTCTAACTGTTTCGTTTTCATTTCCTCAACAGTGATGTCTTGCAAGCAAAGAGTACATAAGAACAATACGTAAGCTACATTTTCATGTGCCTTTCAAGATCCTATGTTTTTATCTTTGTCTGTACTAATTAGATTGGACATCAATGCATTAACAACCGGTCATGATCATGCGCTCTTCATGAGGTAATAAGCACTGTTGCCTCCTCCATTGTCTGCTTCTTCAGATTCAAAGGAGCCACAACGGCAGTTGCACTTTTCTCAACATCACTACTTTTTCTGCGGATTCACCTTTTGGAGCAGGAACTCTATCTCTTCAACACAACCTATTCCTTATACTCCATAAGGTTCAGTTTAAACCAAAATTACATTAATATGAGAGCTTTACGATCACATGAACTCCTAGCAGGCAGTATTCCTCTACGATTCTTTCTTTAAGCTTATCAAAAACGGTTATCAACTCCACATCGATTTCCCTCCCCCATTCTGTCCTTGTCAATCTTGAAATCCTAATCACCATTCCAGTACTGAATCCAACAACCAGCCATGACAACAATATAAGAATGATTAACACCTAAAAAGTTATATTTAACCTAACAAAATCAAGCAAAATAAGTAATAAATGAAGATTCCTTAAATAAACACTTAACATCCGAACACAATGGCTCCGATTGGTAACCATCGCGGAATCACAAAAATAATAGTTAAATTTCGGAAAAAATTAATTAAGTCATGGAAAAAATTAAAATTTACGGAATCGCGGAATATATATTAAATTGAATAAAGTATTTTATATGGTATTTAATTTGTTATAAAAACAACTAGTAATAATTAAACTAATTATTACAAATGTGAAAACAACTAAAAATTATTTAAAAAAATTTAGTTTTTATTATAGATATCTAGCTTATCTTTGAATACATTTTAACAATAGATTGACATTTTATAATATACAAATTATAATAGAACTTTATTTACAACATAATTATTTATCATTGAAAATTATTGATATGTATTTTCTATTTTAAGATAGTATTAGCATATAATTTAATAATATGAAAAAAATAATTTGTAAATCTTTCAACCATAATCTACTAAAACTCACTTTTTCACTTAATAAAATTTCTCTTTATATTTTTGTCTCATTCCGCAACATTTTGTTGATTGGTACAACAATTTTTGCGGAATCGCGTTTCATAAGCCATTCCGCCATTCCGCATGGTTAACAATCAATGCCAATATCTGCAATAAATGAACTTAGCCATTACTACACCGTAATAAATGATGTGGTGTACGGTTTCCATATGAAATATTTACCTTCACTACTTATACAGCCACCATCAGCCCTAGCTTTCCCATTCTCGTCATAATTGTTGAAGCTAACCATAACACCAAGGCTAATTTGCAGTCCTACTTCACTAATGTATGCAACAAAATTGAGTAAATCGGCATTTTGTGAAAGATATAGGGTTACTCGTTTTTTGGACAAAATTACCGATAATTGATAATTTATTAATATTATTAACCACAATTAATATTCTCCAAACCAATTTGTCGACGTGGAACCATTTTTCGCGGAGAAAAAATAGTGTTTTTTTATCAAGATGGTTAGGCAAATCGGCCCCAAGATGGTTGGGCAAATCAGCCCAAATATCAAGTCTAAACTCGTGTGTGGTATCTACTATCTCCTTTAGCGAGTGTCTCGGCAGATTGGTCACATGTTTCTTCGGCCAAAATTACATCCGGGCCCACACACTTTTCCAAGTTTATTAGGCAAACATGATAAAACAGTTTAACAAATATTCTCTCTCCTACTAGATCGTCTAACCAGTAAATAAAAGTTTTGAGTAGTCCAACCAGGAAATTATAATTTCAAATTTACCGTTTTCTCTAAATTTTCCTTCTTTCTAACACCTGTCAATAAAATATTGTGTGTAAAAGACTAAAAGTCACCTATGCTTTTATCTCTATTATGAGTCATAGCAAACATTTTGACAGTATGAGGTACTTTTCTTTCCTAGGTTTGGTGAAATGTAACTTGTCTATATAAAATTGACCAAAGCGTGAAAGGTCCCAGGTTCAAACAAAAGCATCCCTGATGATTTTGTTTCTTGGAAGATCAAATCAAAGATTGCAAAAAGAACCAACAATGATGATCTCTGTTCTTGTTTTTAGGAATAAACTTGCTGATCCATTTATAATGGTTTCAGGTAAAACAAGTCTAATCGATTGCCATCATAATGCCAATAGCCGTCATAATTCAGAAGTTGATATTTGTGATATATTTTATTGTTTATTAATATTACACATCACAAAAGGCAACTCTACTCTCGTTGTTTGGAACCCACGTATAGGGCATTTCAAATGGATCAAATCCAGACTGAATTGAAAACTATCATGCGTGATAGTTTTTATGGTATGTATGATAAGTATGCTTTCGGATACATTGTTCACGTACGTTTCCGGGTCATATAATTTTTAATCAGAAGAAAGTCTCTGTGTAGTTGTGCTAAAAATTGAAGGATGACAATTGGTACGACGTTGTATGCCATATATAATTTGGATGTTCATTTGTTTCAGAAGATTTTTATCACATTAGTGATGTGGACTTAGTCGCCAACTTTGCAAGTTTTAAAGATATTGATGTTTCCCTTTAAAAACGATTTGCTCATAAAGTTCAAAAGCAGCATCAATACGTGTCGATCGAGCTTAGTTAATTAGAATTATTTTGTGTAATAAATTATAATTTATGACTGGTAGAGGGTGTTTCACGTATTCAGTGAAATCAGCATTTTGGTTGGCAACTTCATCTAAAGTCTCAGACTTTAAAAGGGAGGCCGAAAACTTACCTTCTGTCAACCCTTTGAGAGAGCTTGTATGGAAGGTGTTAACTGTGCCCAAGATCAAGGTCTTTCTATGGAAATCTTTAAGTAGTGCATTACCAGTGGCAGTGCTAATCAATGAAAGAGGCATGAAGGTTGATGGGAGATGTCAGCTTTGTGAAGTTGAAGGTGAATCAATTAATCATGTTCTTTTTTATTGTACCGTAGCGAGACAAGTGTGGGCATCATCTTGTATCCCCCACCCGAGGAATGGTTTTGATGAGTTCTCAATCTTTGCAAATGTCGATTGGTTACTCAACTTATCGAAATTAAGGGGTCTTCATGAGGAGATAAGAAGAATCTGGCCATGGATCATGTGGAATCTGTGGAAAAATCGTAACCACCTAATTTTCAGAGGAGAATCATTTTCTTGCTCGGAGATCGTTTCTAAAGCGGTTACTGATGCAAATGAATGGTTCATGGCTCAGAGTATTGAAGAAGAATGGGGACAGATGGAAGACTCAAATGCTGTATGTGTAGAGGAGATATGGAAGCCCCCGCGCCATAATTGGGTTATGTGTAATATTGCTGTTGATTGGGCAAAGGATTCAATGCTTACGGGAGCTGCATGGGTTTTGCGGGATGAGAAAGGAGTGGTTCTGTGTCACAGCAGGCGATCTTTTGGTCAATTCCGATCTAAAGCTCAAGCTAAGTTGGCTATTGTTTTGTGGGCAGCGGAGAGCATGAGAAGCCAAAAGATTGATCGTGTAACTTTCTCTGGTGATTTTAAGGAGCTTTTTGGAGCGGTTATGAGGCCGGCAGCTTGGCCATCTTTTTGTCAGGATGTGGACAATGTTAATAGAGCTATGGAAGGTATTAGTGAATGGGATGTTATGGTATCACACCTTAGTACGAATAGAGGAGCTTCGATCATTGCGCAAAGTGTAAGGAGATATGGCTTCTCTCAATCATATGTAGCTGTTGGGCATCCAAGTTGGTTACATGATGTCTTTGGCGATGAAAGGAGAGGTCTCTAGGAGTTGCAGATCCTCTTTTTTTGGTTTGTTATTGCAGGATTTTGCATTGATGTTGTTGGGTGGTTTCTTGTGGGTTTTAAGTGCCTTTTAGTAGAGAGCGTTTTGATGCTCTGGTATTGTACGAACTTATTATGGTTTATTGAATTCTTCCAGTGAAAAAAAAAAAAAAAAAAAAGAGAGGGTGTTTCACGTATTATCTTTTGATTAGGAGGCCGGTCTTATCATTATTTTGACATGTCATATATCTGCTCTCCTCCGGCTTTGACAGTATGGCAAGGCCTGACTGTACGTATGGTAGAATAAGAATTATAGTAAATTACACTAAATTCATCTAATCAAGTGGAAAATAAGTTTCACTTAATTATTCCAACAAGTGAGAAAACAGTAAAAATAGAATAAATGTTACCCCAACTCTAATGAGATAAAATTTACTCCAAATTCATCTTATTTTCATCTTTCTTTTTAATCTTATTTTCTACCATTTAATTCCTATCAATAACCAATTATATATTTAGAGTAGATGATGATCAAGGAAAATTTTCAGTTACTCTTACTTCCAAAAAATTTCAAATCAGATAAAAACATTTTTCCCTCTAGGTATTGTTAAAAGGGTAAAATACACATATAAGTTCATTCTAACTCAAACAAGAGTATTTCCTCTAATTTTTTCTCTCTCTCATTTTCACTTTTTATTTTCCTTTCAATTTTACTCCATACTTCCCAGTCACATTATTATCGCGTAATTGTCATTTGTCAACTTTAATAATAAAGGGGATGACGAGAGAAATAAAAGAGACGATAATAAATAAAGGGAGCGTGAGACCAAAAAATTAGGACCCCACAATAAATGATAAACCATTATAAACGCGCCACGTAGCTTCTGTTCGTACACCCGCGTGTGACAGTGAGTGATCAACTTAAAAGCTTTGGTCTGGATGCTATTTATTTCACCTTTATTAATCACTGTTTCTACCACGGCCTGTTCACATTTTGGTCTTACATACTTTTTCCTCACTTCTTTACATATATTAAAGATGTGATCCATAATTTATCATACGTTTCAGGTTGGTACCTAATCTGATAAACACTCAGGCGAAGATTCAATTGAAAAAAAAAACAGGACTCTCTGTTACAATAAAAAAAAAACAAAACAAGACTCAAGTGGCAAGTTCATAAAATATTTCAACTTTGTAAAGAGCTAGAAAGCCCCCCCCCCTCCCTCAAAAGTTAGCTGGACATTCCGTTTTTTATATTAAAATTATATTATTTTAATATATACTTTCATAATAATTCCGGGGACCAGCGAAACTCTGCGTGTTTTCTCAATTTTCTCCGTCTTCTCATCTCGACGAAAACTTGGACCAAATAAAAACGCTCTCTACCTTTTTCCGACTAATTATATACTTTCACTTTCTTAGGCTTCTTTCTTCGTCGGTGTGTTGCTTTCTCTGTTCGGGAAGAAAATAGTTTGGATAACGAGAAACTGTGAAACATGATGGAGGGTGATGGTTCTTCCGGTAGACTTATCGGCTCAGAGATTCATGGATTCCATACCTTACAAGGTTAACCTCTTCATCTCTGTATATTAGTCTTTTAGTTGTTGTTCCCTTTTGACTTTTCTCTTCTTGTTCATTCCTCAATCGCATCACTCTGGTTGGTTCTGAAGTTAATTTTATATTATAATTTTTCGAATAAAATACTCTCTTTTTTGTAAGGTGACGTGGCAATTTTGTTGCAGTTTTTAGTATGGATGTTGAGGTTGCTCGTTCTTTAACCGGATTTTAAAACATGTTTTTGTTTTTGTGGCAGATCTTGATGTACAGACAATGTTGGAGGAAGCAAGAAGCAGGTGGCTTCGTCCTAATGAGATCCACGCTGTTCTTTCTAACCCTAAATACTTCACCATCAATGTCAAACCTGTCAACTTACCTACTAGTAATCTTTTCCCGGAAATTAACCATTCTTCAATTTGCCATGACTTGTTTTTAGTTCTTTACACAACCCATATGCTATGTTCCCTTAGGTGGCAGAATCATACTGTTTGATCGTAAGATGTTGAGGAACTTTAGAAAAGATGGTCATAACTGGAAAAAGAAAAAAGATGGAAGGACTGTTAAAGAAGCTCACGAACACCTCAAAGTGAAATTCTTTTTAATTCTTAGTAATTCTTCAGATTATTTTCTCTCTTTTACCAATGATATAATGTCGTTTTTCTTATTGACATGCTAGGTTGGTGACGAGGAAAGGATACATGTGTACTATGCGCACGGTGAAGATAACAATACCTTTGTTCGAAGGTGTTATTGGTTACTAGATAAGTACGTATCAAGCAACTATATGCCATTTTAGAAACCACTTCACTGGAGGCCTCATCTCTTCTTTTCTTTCTTTTCTTTAATGTCAGGGCTAAAGAGAACATTGTCCTTGTACATTACCGTGATACACAAGAGGTTTGTCTTTTGCTACCTGTTTTTCAATGTTTCTTTTGTTAGCTAGTTTTGTACGGACCAATGTGAGTTTATTCATTTATATAGTCACAGTCTTTGGTTGGTAGGCTTATTTTTCAGCCTTGTGAGAAATTTTGACTGGTAAAAACTTGATATGTTCAGGCAGCGACGACATCAGGGGACTCAAACTCTCCAATCTCTGTCTCTGCTCATTCATCCTCAAATCTTGTGGCTGTTGAAGATATTGATTTTAACCCTGATAACTCATGTTATCCTGGTGAGAAATGACCTTGCTCGTTTATATTTTTTTCTGCTTCTCATTTACATAACATTATACTACTATTGATTTTTGCTATTGCTCTGAGTTCTTTATCTTGGACACTTATCTTTTGGTGGCTCACAGCAACCAACAACACTCCAGTTGTGAGAAATCATGAGGTTAGGCTCCATGATATCAATACTCTTGATTGGGATGAGCTGCTAGTACAAACTGATCCTGACAATCAATCTGCACCAATAGTAGGTAAAAATTATTTAGGAATTGAGCACATTCTTCAAAGTTAATCTCAATATTAGTTTGTTAAATTAAGAAACATTGTTGAAAATATATTCTCTTTGTGGTCAGATGATTTGTCATACTTCACAGAACAGCTCCAAACTGGTGCAAAAGACTCTGCAGAGCATATGAATGTGACAGTGGCTGATGAATCTCTTGATGCTTTGCTTAACAATGGTCCACAAAGCCGAGAGAATTTTGGTAGGTGGATGAATTCCTTCATCGGCGATCCTAATAGTTCGCTGGAGGTTCCATCCTTTGAAGCCATGGTTACACTTGACCAGGATCCATTAGCTCCTCATCACTCTGACTTACCTCAGCAAGTGTTCAACATAACTGAGGTTTCACCTGCTTGGGCCTATTCTTCAGAGAAAACAAAGGTATAATTAGTTTAACTGGACTGAATCATATGAATACATGTACTGATATAACGTTTTTACATGTTTTGATTCTGCAGATTGTGGTAACTGGTTTAATACACAACAGTTATCAACATCTCGGTAGTTCAAACCTTTTCTGCATTTGTGGAGACTCTTGTGTCCCTGCAGAATATGTTCAAGCTGGAGTCTACCGTTGTTTCATACCTCCTCACTCACCTGGCATGGTCAACCTCTATCTTAGCGCCGACGGACACAAGCCAATAAGCCAGTGTTTCAGCTTCGAACACCGTCCAGTCCCAGTGTTTGGTGAAACCGGTCTTAAAAACGATCAAGAATCCAAATGGGAAGAGTTTGAGCTCCAAGTCAGACTTGCTCATCTTCTTTTTACCTCTTCCAACAAACTCAACGTTCTCTCCAGCAACATCTCACCTGAAAACTTGCTAGATGCTAAAAAACTCTCCAACAAGACTTCTCATCTCTTGAACAGTTGGGCTTATCTGATAAAGTCTGTTCAGGGGAACAAGGTGTCGTTTGATCAAGCGAAAGACCACATCTTCGAGCTTACTTTGAAGAACAGGATTAAGGAATGGCTAATGGAGAAAGTGCTTGAAGGTCGCAACTCACGTGATTATGACTCTAAAGGGCTTGGTGTGATCCATCTCTGTGCCATTCTTGGATACACTTGGTCTATCCAGCTCTTTTCATTATCAGGTTTATCGTTGGACTTCCGTGATAAGCAAGGATGGACTGCTCTTCATTGGGCTGCATACTATGGAAGGTAAACACTTCCCTCTTTTAGTAATTACTTGTTTCTGTCTTTAAGTACTTTCTTTTGGGTTTTGAAGGGAGAAAATGGTGGCTGCTCTTCTCACTGCTGGGGCTAAACCAAACTTGGTGACAGACTCAAGAAAGGATAATCTTGGTGGATGCACGCCGGCTGATCTGGCACAGCAAAATGGTTTTGATGGTATAGCTGCTTATCTTGCTGAGAAATGTTTGGTAGCTCAGTTTGTAGCCATGAAGCTTGCTGGAAACATTAGTGGAACCCTTGAGGCTTGCAAGGGGGAGATGTCAAACCAAGCCCCTCTCCCAGATGATGAGCAGAATCTTAAGGACGCTCTTGCGGCATACAGAACAGCTGCGGAAGCAGCGGCTAGGATTCAGGGAGCGTTTAGGGAGAAGGCGTTGAAGGCTGCACGGTCAAAAGTGATCCAGTTTGCTAATAAGGAAGAAGAGGCTAAGAGTATAATCGCAGCGATGAAGATTCAGAACGCATTTCGCAAATATGACACTCGTAGGAAGATAGAAGCTGCTTACAGGATTCAGTGTAGGTTCCAAACATGGAAAATGAGAAGAGAGTTCTTGAATATGCGGCGTCAAGCAATTAGGATTCAGGTATCATGAGTTTTACATGGATAAGACTTGAGTTCATGAGTTCTGTCTGAAGCTTGCAACCCATGAGTTTCTTTTTGTTTTGTTTTGTAGGCTGCTTTCAGGGGGTTACAAGCAAGGAAGCAGTACAAGAAGATTTTATGGTCGGTAGGAGTGTTGGAGAAGGCAATAATCAGGTGGAGACAAAAGAGAAAATTGTTTAGAGGACTCCAAGTGAGCGAAGTTGAGGCAGAGGAAAAAGCAGAGGAAGATTTCTATAAGGCGAGCCAGAGACAAGCAGAGGAGAGACTAGAGAGATCTGTAGTGCGGGTCCAAGCCATGTTCAGGTCTAAGAAAGCTCAAGAGGATTACAGGAGGATGAAACTCACTCATGAAGAAACTCAGGTAAAATAATGTTTTGCTTTTAGAATCTCCCAGTTTAAAGATACTTGAATTAACAGAGAGTATTGTTGATGGTGTGATGCAGTTAGAGTATGAGTTCCTGCATGATATTTGATCAAAAATTGTGGCTATGGAGAGGTGAATCCTAAAGAGTTGGTGTGGAGTATTGATGCACTTGATCTGTAAACTACTTTCCACCTTCCCAAAATGGTTAGAATAAAATGTTACATAACTCAGAGTCTCAGCCAATCTATGTTGTTGGTGATTTTATGGGAAATGATAAACAAATTTAACAAATAATAGTAAATAACTAAGACTTCTAGTTAATTTTCTATTTCTGTAATTGAATTCCTCTGATCTAAATCTAGAACTTGTAAATTTGTAGAAGCAAATAGCTGTGAAATAATTCCTAAATTGGAAGCCATGCATGGCATGTCTTCATCTGTTCTCAAATACATAATGGCCAAAAAGTGGATTTAATTACTAATAACATAACATTTCATCACTAAACAATCATGATTAATAAACTTTTAACGATATAAGCTTATCTCATATAAAGATTCTTCTCTCTTCGTTCTATAAAGATAAATGTTCAAGGATATAAATTTGCTTCGCCAAGATAGATTTCTATGCATAATTAATAAGTTAAAAAAACAACTTGTTAAATTCAAGAAAATTTGATTCAAACTATAAGTTCAAAATTATAGGAAACTGTCATTTACACATAAAATAAGATATTTATTTCTATGCAATAATCATCTATTAATATGTGTGAAAAAACTAAAAATCTATCATTGTGGAAAATAGATAATATATCACTAATCTATGAAAACTTTATAATGCAGTAACCATCTCATCATTAATATATTTAATGTAAATGGAATCTTATTTAGTTATTATTTCTGTTTATTGGACTTTTGTAATGATTTTTTGTGAATATAATTATTGTGAGTTTGAATATTAATTATTTGTTTACACCGAGAAAAAAATGTTACAAAATGAAAATATATATTGCATAAAGAACATTACAGTGGACAGTATATATATAATATGTGTTAGATCAAACACACAAATATGCAACATATATATATATATATATAAAATATGCAAACAAATAAGAAAATAATAGAAGACTGTAAATTGAAAACTAATTATTAAACACATGCAGTAGGAAACGATTCGCAGAAGAAATTGCGAAGTCGACCACCGTCGGTTGAAGGAACAGCAAATTCTTCATGACTTATTTGTTGTGTATTACAAAACTTTTTGCAAGCTTGTTCACAAATTTCAGATTTCTCGGATACTTTCATGCACTGGTTCATGATACAATGTTTGACACATTTTTCAACATTGGTTGAAAGACAATTCTTTGCCGAAAACATCACTGTACATATAGCTATGATCATAAACATAGTACATGATTTTTTAAGAATTTGAATTGTCATAATGTATATATGATTAGAACAAATGTGATTTATATTAGTTTCGTCTTTTTAGATGGTGAACAAGATGGTTCTAATATTGTGTTAGTCTAGATGATTTATATAGTAAAATTGATGATTATTTTTAGCAATTTGTCTCAGTTTGTTTGATGGTTATTTCTTAATGTATATACATCGAATAACTTCTGTGGAACTTACCTATATTTTGTTGTGTTGTTTATCTAACAAATTTCTGTTATAACAATAAAATATATGTCATTTGTAATTATTATAGTTATATATTAAAACAATTTAATGGTAAAACCAGATTGTATCAAAAAGTTCTGTTTCAACTCATTAAATTATGGTTTTTATTTTAAATTTTGAAATTTGAAAATTAAATTTATTTGTACAAAAATTCAGGAATTTAAATTTTAAAGTTCAAAGAAATCTTTGTTTCTTATGATTTATTAAAATAGCAATATATATCAAACTAATAACATGTTATACATTGTTAATAGGTTAGTAAAAATTATCTATACATGTAGGATATAGAATGATAATTTGTAGCAACTTCAAAAGATTGTCAATACTTACGACATAAAATTTTATTTATTACTATTATTATAATATTATAAGAAATATTAATTTAAATAATATATTAGTTTTTTTGTAAATGTATAGCTAATTAATATTGTCCTGTAGGTGTTTTGTATGCTCAACAAGCGGATTGTGTCTTATAGTTTCTTATAAATATTAATTTATGTTTATTTGAGCGTTCATACGAGTTCATTAAAATGATGCTAGTCTGTGTTGATGTGCTCTATTCTTATGTTCGTTTCATCTTGGACCTTCTATAATGTTTGGTAGTTCTTCTTGGTTTAACCTTGTTGGACGGGTTGGTGGTTCTCTGGTTCCCTTTGCCTCTTTGTGTTAGATCCAATATCTTCTTGGTTCAAGTTTGTTCGATGTTATGCGCCAATTGTAGTTGTTGGATATTAAATCAATTGCATTTTGGCTTCGCCGGGTTCTCTGTATCTTGGGACCAGTTTAAAGCAAGATATTTATATTTATTTTTTGTACCATCACCTTGTAGTGGCTCGGAAAACAACTTTCAACTCGATGAAATATTCTTAACATAGAAATCGAGTGGAGACCATTAAAATTGTCTCAGTAAACTCAAACTATGGCCGTCTCTGATGAGGAAGCGCATTGATACTGAAATCACAAATAATGCCTCTTTTGGTTACAACTTTGGTTAGTTGAGGAATATGAGTTTGAAGAAGAGATACCATAAAATTGGCAATATGTTGGTTGATTTTTTTTAATATGGATTTTTTTTCACTCTTTTGAGCTTATTTATATCAAGAACTGGTGAATGCCTACTGTTACTCTTTTGAATTTATATTTTCAGTATTTTACTTTTTCGAAGTTTGAATTAAACAGTGCTGAAAAGTAATTCAGGCAAAACATATTAAAAAAGAATAGGACGGCGACCTATTTCCCCAAAAAAACTTGTATAGCATCAAATGTCTCCCAAACGATTATCTCTTTCTATATATCCTTGAAATATAAATTTTGGACTTATTTCTCCAAAAAAAACTTATATATCTATCTCTCCTTTAATCAAAGTTTGAAATCTATATACCCGAAAACTGGATTATTTTTTTTTACTATATAATTTAACCAAAACTTCAATTTTTTTTTTTATTGTAAACCAATAGAAGACCAATTAAACAATAAACCAAAATTAATTTTCCATCTAAACTGACACCATATTAGATCTCATCAACCAAAAAAATTGCTTTTAAAGTAACTATTAGTAGTTACCTGTTTCGGGTTTACATACTTTCTTTTGGGGTTTGAAGCGAGAAAATGGTGGCTGCTCTTCTCACTGCTGGGGCTAAACCAAACTTAGTGACAGATTCAGGAAAGGATGCTTTGGCGGCCTAGCGAACAGCTGCGGAAGCAGCAGTTAGGATTACGGGAGCGTATAGGGAGACGGCGTGGACGGTGGCAATGTCAAAAGTGATCCAGTTTGCTAACAAGGAAGTAGAGGCTCAGAGTATAATCGCGGCGATGAAGATTCAGAATGCATTTCGCAAATATGATACACGTAGGAAGATTGAAGCTGCTTACAAGACTCAGTGTAGGTTCCAAACATGGAAAATGAGAAGAGAGTTCTTGAATATGCGGCGTCAAGCATTAGGCTCCAGGTACTCAGTGATATGGCTTTACATGGATAAGACTTGAGTTCATGAGTTCTGTCTGAATCTTGTAACCCATGAGTTTCTTTTGTTTTGTTTTGTTTTTTTTTGTAGGCTGCTTTCAGGGAGTTACATGCAAGGAAGCAGTACAAGAAGATCTTATGGTCGGTAAGAGTGTTGGAGAAGGTAATAATCAGGTGGAGACAAAATATAAAATTGTTCAGAGCACTCCAAGTGAGTGAAGTTGAAGCAGAGGAAAACACAGAGGAAGATGACAGCTACAAGTATTTCTAGTCTAGTCATGATTAGAATAAATATTGTCTTTTTTATTCTATCGAATCTGCATATAATCTGCATGTGTTTAGAGTCATTTCTATTCATATAGGGATTTTTGGTTTAATTAATCAAGTCTATTGGCTTTCAAATTAATCAGGAATTGGTGAAAAAAATGGGCCAGCGAATGGCCTTATTTGTTGTAAGGAATGAGAAGGGACTTTGTCCCACATCACTCATGAGGAACAGAATTGAGCAGTATATATATGTACTCATGATATTTAAGTGTAAACAACTCAGAGAAAGAGGAGGTGTTCCACGAGCGCACCGTCGTCGTCCTGCTAGCTTGGCGTGGGTTTGGATAGAGAGCCTTTGGCCCAATAAGATTCTTTTTGGACCAAATTGCTTTTGTTTTTTTTGGTCCATTTTAGAATAAAAAAATCCCATGATGTTTGAGTCAAAACGTTGCGTTGTTTGTCTTAAAACACATTACATATGTTTGTCCAAGATATTTATTTTGAATATGAGAGAGGATCTTAGGGAGAAAATTTCGTAACTCACTTTCCTCGATCTCCGCGAGATTTCCATCCACGTGCAGCAACTGTTGCGGGAAGTAGCTCCCCTCCTTCTCTTTAAATAAATCTGTCTCTTCTTCCCCCATTCTTCACATTTTCTTACAACAAAAACCAGCAAACCTCCATGCGTAAGTTCTAGAGAGTGTTTCGTAGAAGTTTTAGTTCGTCAGGGCATTCACAAGTGAATGGTGAATCATCTTTCATGGTTGTATCATGGGACTTGTACAATATCGTCTCAGTACGGAGCGATTATTCAGAGTTAAGGAAATAGATTATATCTCGAATCCATGGTTTATCGTTCTTATTATCGTCTTTAGAATAATCTATTTTATTAACTTTGTTTCTATTATATCGTTTATCTCGAACATGTTTCCAGCTTCAACATAAAGGATTTTTTCTCATCATCTCTTCGTCTTCTTTGATCATTCTCTCTTTACCTTGGCATCTTCCTGAAGTACAACCACAAAGTTTTTTTCTTCAACAAAACACTTTCTTCTTCAGTTTACATTCCCTCCCAAAAATTTATTGATTTCTTTTATACAGCCACCTTTTCACTTACTGTCCTTGCCGTTGCGTGACTTTCCACCTGAAAATTGAACTTAAAAGTGGTAAGATTCTTTGTCATTTAGTTCAGGATTTGAATCTCCTGCTTTCAATTAACCATGTGATAAAAGGGGTCTGTGATCAGTTGTGTGTGTGTGTGTGTGTGAAGTAAATGGCTTACAGTATTAAAGATCCTACCTGAATACGCGTTCCTAGAGCAATAGCATTGGAAGCTTTATAGATAAGGTCAGCAGCATGCAAACCAAAGATATGAACTCCCAGGATTTCACCGTTGTCAGGTCGGTATATCTAGAGATGTTAAAATGGGTTTGAACCCCGCGGGCCTAACGGAGATAAACGGGTGGACCCGTTACCTATTTATAATGATAAAAAATAAACGGGTTTATACAGGTCCGTCTGTTTAGGTCCGTCTCGTTAATGAGTGTGAGGGATAAAACTCACTTCTTAATTCAGGTTAGGTTAAGGTTGGGGAGAAGACAATCGTGGGCTGAATCCCTTAAGAACTTAGAGAATGAATTTGAATTGTATTGATGTTTTAGTAAAGAAATGAATACAGAGATATTTGAGATTGATACAAAGGAAACACTTGAATGATCTACGAGTGATAATGTATGTGTAAAAATGTGCGAAAAGACGTCCTCTTTCTCTTTGTTCTTTTCTCCTTTAAATAGCCTTAGGTCACGTGTAACTTCCCCTGATCAGCCTCCGAGATTCTCTCCGTAAACTAAGGGATTTGCAACAGCTTCCTTTTGACCGAATCGTATGTCTCTATCTTCGTTTCCTAGGCTGTTTTGTTAGGTCCCTACGAAAGAATTCGGACCTCTTCTCCGTGACCTCTTTCTCGTGACCTCTTTCTCGTGACCTCTTTCTCGTGATCTCTTTCTCGTGACCTCTTTCTTGTGATCTCTTTGGGAGCAGCTTCCTTCCTTAGGTGAGCCGTATCCTTCTTTGAGGTAGTAGCCCACATTCGGCCCATTATTGGGCTCGTTTTAACTGGTTTGCTAACTTCAGCCAACGGGCCATATTTGGGCCCAACAGTTGCCCCCAGCTTTCGAGATAAGATGCTTTTCTCGGGAGCTAAACCTAGCCGCCGAATCTTTATTTTTTGTTAAGATAATGATTACTCGTGATCTTTTCTCGAGTATATCTCTTACTTGATCCGACGGTTGTAATTAAATCTAACGAAATCGACGGTTTAGTTTAAAAGAATTTCGAAATAATTATTCCCCGATTCTCGAGGCCTCGACGAGATATAAATCTGCTCGCATTAATTTTAACTTCCCCACTCTCTCCACGTCGCGATTCGGTTTCCCCAGGTAACTTCTTCTCGTTCCTTCTTTTTATTTTACTTCTTTACAGTTTTTTTTTTATTTCTGCTCGTTAAGTCTCCGAGTTTCTTCCCTCGAACTTGTTATCTCCAGAGGTTTCGATCAATTTTGCTTGATCTTTCTTTTTCCCTCTTTTATCTCTCTTTACTTTCCCTCATCGTTTTCGATATGACCCGACCAAAGGAAGGTTCCGGAGAAATGGGAATCTCTGCTTCAGGTGCTCAACTTATGAAGGTGAAACAAGAAGTTGGTGAATCCATGAAGAGGACTGAGAGGAAGAAGAGGGCTAAGGATTCGATAGCCCAAAGAGTTTCCAAACGGACAAAAAGGACCGGAGGCTCAAGTGGGAGCGTACCTTCCGGGTTTCATCTGCCTTCTGTTTTGAGGAGCCAAGAGATTGTGAATCTTATGGTTCAAGCTCAGGGTCAGAAAGAATTGGCTAGAGCTTGTAAACCTGAAGAAACTCCCGAGATGGCTCCAGAGGGTTGGTTTTGTGTTCACGAGAACTACATTTCCAAGAGCCATCTTAGGTTTCCCCTTCCTGACCTGTTGTTAGATCTCTTGGATCATTATCGGCTAGCCCTTTCCCAGCTTTGCCCCTCCGTCATTCGAGTGATAAACGGTTTTATCACCAGGTCTAAAGAGGAGGGAGTTGCTACTGGGTTAAGTTCTTTAATGAGCCTGTTTTCGATAAAGGAGAGTGCTTCCAAGGATGGTGGTAGTGGGACTTACTACCTTGCTTGTAACACCCCCGAACCGTCCTAGGCCGGACTAACCCGGGACGACCCGGAAGTGTTACAGTTAGACGAGCATCGCAGTCGGTCCAATCAAAACTTTAAACAAATCAAAGTCTCGACCAGCCCAACCACAATACCGTCCCTCTCAACCTCAGCCTAAGGCCAGCGCTGACCCGTACTTTGGTTAAGAGTTGTGTTAAGTNAAAATTATCAGAGTCGGAACTCGACTTAAGTTCATAAATACAACAACGTACATAAAACACGAGAAAAAAGGGGTACCCATAAGAATAAAACAAGAGAAAACAAGATCTTCGTCCTTTGCAAAACAACACCGGAAGTCTACGCCTGGCCTCGTCCTCCACACCCCGCAAAACGCCCCTTCCCTTCTAAGGTTACCTGCATAGTAAAGGGGGAATGAGTAATCATAGATTACTCAGCGAGTTCCCAAAAACAACAACAACAAGCCCCCCCCCCCCTTAGCCCATGCTCAAACACAAGAGCAATAGCAACAATCAACAATGCAATAACTACTATGCAATGCAAGAACAACTAAGCATTGCAATAAAGATAAACTAAGCACACCAATGCACAAACACGCCAAGTCTCAACCCCGAGACAAAGACACCAAAACCCCCAATCTAGACTCGACGCCTAGACTCAAACAAAAAGATAAAACACCACACGTTTCGGATGGCCTATCTCGTCCAGGAATCCCTTACTGGAGTCGCCCTAGTCCCCTCCCCAATCTACGACCACAAACACACAAGTCACATGGTCTAGACCTCTCCCGGGAATCGGGTACAACCGATCTCACACACACCCGGGGCCACGGCGTCCCGTAGCGTTCGTCCATGGGCGCTACCCACTTTTCGTTGACGAACCATGGAGGGTAGGCTAACATCCAACACACCACGCACTAGTCCGCTGCGTCTCACACGCGTAAGGGCTACAACCCAACACGCACGCATCCGGACTAAGTGCACATGGGCAACAACCCATCACCACGCTATCACTCATGCTAGTCTAGACCAAAGGCTCTAACCAACCAATCACACACAGCGTGAGGGAGCTCCACCTCTAACCAACACGCAGCCTGGTCTAGACCCGCACCCATCTAAAACACACTAAGCTAGCGAGACACACCTAAGACTCTACCCGGAACAAGACCCTCACTGGTCTAACACAACACACGGGTAAGAGAGAGTCTCACCACACCTAGCTAGCGAGACACACCTAAGACTCTACCCGGAACAAGACCCTCACCGGTCTAACACACACACGGGTAAGAGAGAGTCTCACTAACCCCAAAACCACACGCATACTACACAAACTACAATGTATGCATGAATCTATCACCTTATCATAACCATGCATGCTAAAAATATCAACACACCCAACAAGAGGGAGACACTCTCAACCTCTTGCGGTTCAACACATGCATATAAACATCTAGATAATCTTGCTACACCCTAAGCAATATCATCTTC
The DNA here is from genome assembly GCA_932364175.1 of Eruca vesicaria subsp. sativa. NCBI lineage: Eukaryota > Viridiplantae > Streptophyta > Magnoliopsida > Brassicales > Brassicaceae > Eruca > Eruca vesicaria. Next base: position 46,610 of record CAKOAT010154711.1, on the reverse strand, counting down.
ACAAAATCTAGATGATCACAACACAATGCATGCATGTACTACCAACCTAACCACGGTTTTAGCACACAATTCTATCAACCTAACTCATGATGCATTAACCATAAGCACACAACACCAGCATGGGGTTTACCAACTCCCCACGCACACACACATGGAACCGCAAAGCTAGTTCCGTCTCGGGAACCTCACGGCCCAAGCCCTCCACCTGCAACCACACACGGTTAGTCACACACAACACTCCCACACCCTAAGGGAACCCACCTAAGGTCTTGAGAAACCGCAAGTATCTCCAAAAGCCAAAGACCTAAGGTTAACACCAAAACCGGTTAAAAAATGGGGCTCACGGGTAAAAGGGAGAAACGAATTCTAAACCACAACCAAAGCTCTTACCACCCTTCGTAGCACAATACCGCACCTCCTAGGTTAAGGATAACACACGCAAAGAGCCTCCGGAAAACTCCCCGAAAACGCTAACTAAACTTCACCCGAGAAACACCCAACTCACGGTTTCTCTCTCTAAACTCACCACTCTCTCTCTCTAAGGTGGCTTTCGGTTTTGGGGTGAAGAAACTGAATGGGAGGGGTCTGGTATTTATAGGAAAAGAGGGCTGAGGATGGCTGGACATGTGGACTTTGTGCATGCAAAAATATGGACATGTGTCCCACTTAACATTTCTTTAATATTTTTCATTCCTTAGTCACCAAGTCTTCACTTCCCATGCTGACACCTGTCCCATTCTAGAAGAAATCCACCTTGGCCACCAAGTTTCCCTCTTGACCAATCAGAAGACGCCACGCAACCTCCACATCATCACTTCGGCACCAATGGGAGCTCGACACCTCAGCTCGGTTTCCTACTTTCTTGGAGCTTCTTAAAAATCCTTAAAAATCCCAATTTGATGATAGGTGAAGAAAGAAATGCATTCCAAGTTCATCCAATAGCATTTGGGTGAAGAAGATCCCATTTCGGCTCCACCGGGTCCTTCCGGCTAGATCTGTGACCAACTCTTGATTCCTCCCAAACCAACTTGATTCTAGCTCGACCATATGTCTTAAAATAAGCTCCTTTAGATACTTGGACAAAGAACCTTCACCTTTACACATTTCCAAAATATCGCCCGGTGCTAAACCTCCGTATAGACCGTTTCGGAACCTCCATTGATCATCTCCACTTTGGCTCGACCCAACTTCATTCTGACTCGACCAAAGGTCTTATAATATCCTATAATGAGGTTTAGGATCAATTCTTACTTTATTTGAAGTCTTTGAAAATTCACCGTGCTCGACCACGACCATATCGAAGCTCCGGTTCTGCCTACTCGACCAACTCTGGATTTTACTCAACCAAAATCCAAATTGCTTTGACCGAACCTATAGTCTTCACTTCTATTACCATCCTGTGGCAAGTCTTGGTCGATCCTGGGTCGTTGACTTTCATTGACTTGGGACTTCTGATCAGGGGTATTACATTCTCCCCTCCTTGAATGAATTCGTCCTCGAATTCCCAAGACATTTCTCGCTTATACCGCCATTTTACTAATTTTCTTCAGTTTGCTCCTAACCGCTTCTTCCCTTGAGCTTCCACCATTTATCTTAATCCTTCTTCTTAGTTCCTGGTTCATTCCTCCGGTTTACATGCTTCACTCGGTCTCCTTGATCTACTTCCCCGTCCGCTGTTGCTGATGTCGTACCTTGCTCCCACCATTTGATTCATCTCTTCTTCCACCATGTCTTTCTTGATCTGCTTCCTTGGTTCTCCTTCGCCAATGTCACCGTTGACCCCTATCACCATATATCTTCTCCTTACGCGGCTCGAACTACAATTCCTCTTGTGTTCATTTCAACCTTCTTCTTCATTTGTCGATGCCACTAACTGCTTCCACCTTCTCTTTCTTCTGACTACTTATGTTGAATGCTTATGCTTCGGTTGCACAATTCCGACTTCTTATTCCTTCTTCTGGACTCCATTAAGTTTGCTCCATACATTAACCGCCTTATGCTGCTCGAACTTGAACTCTTCTTGCATTTCCTGTCGCTTCTTTCGTTCTTCTGCCTTTGCTCTGATTCTTATTCCCCAAATGTCTTTCATCCACCGGTCTTCTTTCTTTGATCCTTGCGTCTTCTGCTCACCAAGCTTCCTCGATCTTCTTTCCAACTCCTAGTCTTGATATCACCATTTGATGTTGCTTCCGTCAAACTTATACGGCCACCATTTGACTTAGACTACCACCATCTAACCCATGGTACCATCATTTGACTTCTGATACCACCGGTTAGCTTTTGACGCCATTATTTGCTCCTCTCATGACTTGAATGCTCCGGTACCTAAGCTCCATACTTCTTCTTCCTTGGTCTTTACTTGGTGTCTCCCCTCCTTAGGAAACAACTTAGTCTTGTCCACCAATACACATGCCAGATCCAAGCTTGAACTTCACTCTCTATCCTCATCACAACACTCTCTCCTAGGCTTCACGTAAAGACTTCTTCGGGTTGGTCTTCCACTTAACATCTCTTCTCAGACTCTTGGGCTTCATACTTTCTTGGACTCTTTCTAAGTCTCTCTAGTCTTGATCTTCTTCTTGATAATCTTCAAGGAAACCTCGGGCACTTCTTTTCAAAGCAATTCTGCACTCCCTTGAGATGCCACCATTTGCTACTGCATTGGATTCCTCCGGGCCTTCTCATCCCATACAAATGGTACATCCTTCCCGGTTAGCTTCGTCAATGGCTTAGCAATAGATGAAAATCCGTTGACGAACCTTCGGTAGTAGCCGGCCAACCCAAGAAAACTTCTAATCTCTGATGCGGTGGTTGGTCGAGGCCATCCTTCTATTACTGCAATCTTCTCTGGATCCGATGAAACGCCTTGCTCGGACACTCTGTGGCCTAAGAAACCAATCTCCCTCTTCCAAAACCGACATTTGCTGAACTTAGCAAACAACTTCCGGTCTCTCAGCCGTTCGAGTACCTTACGCAGGTACTCCTTGTGATCCTCCTCGCTCTTCGAGTAGATCAGACTATCGTCGATGAACACAATTACAAACTGGTCGAGATAGTCATGAAGCACCTCATTCATCATCCTCATGAATACTGCTGGCGCGTTGGTCAATCCAAACGGCATCACAACAAACTCGTACTGCCCGTACCGAGTGTTGAATGTGGTCTTCATAACGTCAGTCTCTGCCACCGGGATTTGGTGATATCCCGAAGCCAAATCTATCTTTGAGAACCAACTCGCTCCTCTTAACCGATCTAACAACTCATCGACTCTTGGTAAAGGGTACTTATCCTTGATCGTGACGTTGTTGATCCCTCTGTAGTCGATGCACAACTTCATGCTACCATCCTTCTTCTTTACGAACAAAACTGGAGCTCCCCAAGGTGAGGAACTCGGTCTAATAAAACCTTTATCTAGAAGATCCTCCAACTGCTTCTTGAGCTTTGCTAACTCCGCCGGTACCATACGATAAGGAGCTTTAACAATAGGTACCGCACTTGGCTCCAAGTTGATAGTGAATGGATTGCTCTGAGGGGGAGGCAGCTCTGTTAATGCCTGAAACACATCTTCAAATTCTTGAATAGCTGGGATGTCTTCAAGGCTTAACTCCTTTCCTGACTCTTCTCCCACATACGTGAGTGACACTGAGTAGACCTTGCCGTCCACTAACACTTTCTCCGCTCTCATTGCCGTCACAAACGTCGCCATAACACTGGGCCTGATCCCACAATATAACTCATTCTGAATCTGCACCCTACCGGCGACACTGACAACTCGGAACCTTGCACACGAACCACTGGTCTTCACCACAGTTGCCTCTGATTCTTGATACACACACAACTCTTCTTGAGTACCA
>CAKOAT010154711.1:12056-41499 GCA_932364175.1 Eruca vesicaria subsp. sativa | reverse complement strand
AAAATTATCAGAGTCGGAACTCGACTTAAGTTCATAAATACAACAACGTACATAAAACACGAGAAAAAAGGGGTACCCATAAGAATAAAACAAGAGAAAACAAGATCTTCGTCCTTTGCAAAACAACACCGGAAGTCTACGCCTGGCCTCGTCCTCCACACCCCGCAAAACGCCCCTTCCCTTCTAAGGTTACCTGCATTGTAAAGGGGGAATGAGTAATCATAGATTACTCAGCGAGTTCCCAAAAACAACAACAACAAGCCCCCCCCCCCTTAGCCCATGCTCAAACACAAGAGCAATAGCAACAATCAACAATGCAATAACTACTATGCAATGCAAGAACAACTAAGCATTGCAATAAAGATAAACTAAGCACACCAATGCACAAACACGCCAAGTCTCAACCCCGAGACAAAGACACCAAAACCCCCAATCTAGACTCGACGCTTAGACTCAAACAAAAAGATAAAACACCACACGTTTCGGACGGCCTATCTCGTCCAGGAATCCCTTACTAGAGTCGCCCTAGTCCCCTCCCCAATCTACGACCACAAACACACAAGTCACATGGTCTAGACCTCTCCCGGGAATCGGGTACAACCGATCTCACACACACCCGGGGCCACGGCGTCCCGTAGCGTTCGTCCATGGGCGCTATCCACTTTTCGTTGACGAACCATGGAGGGTAGGCTAACATCCAACACACCACGCACTAGTCCGCTGCGTCTCACACGAATTCACGCGTAAGGGCTACAACCCAACACGCACGCATCCGGACTAAGTGCACATGGGCAACAACCCATCACCACGCTAGCACTCATGCTAGTCTAGACCAAAGGCTCTAACCAACCAATCACACACAGCGTGAGGGAGCTCCACCTCTAACCAACATGCAGCCTGGTCTAGACCCGCACCCATCTAAAACACACTAAGCTAGCGAGACACACCTAAGACTCTACCCGGAACAAGACCCTCACTGGTCTAACACAACACACGGGTAAGAGAGAGTCTCACCACACCTAGCTATCGAGACACACCTAAGACTCTACCCGGAACAAGACCCTCACCGGTCTAACACACACACGGGTTAGAGAGAGTCTCACTAACCCCAAAACCACACGCATACTACACAAACTACAATGTATGCATGAATCTATCACCTTATCATAACCATGCATGCTAAAAATATCAACACACCCAACAAGAGGGAGACACTCTCAACCTCTTGCGGTTCAACACATGCATATAAACATCTAGATAATCTTGCTACACCCTAAGCAATATCATCTTCACAAAATCTAGATGATCACAACACAATGCATGCATGTACTACCAACCTAACCACGGTTTTAGCACACAATTCTATCAACCTAACTCATGATGCATTAACCATAAGCACAAAACACCAGCATGGGGTTTACAAACTCCCCACGCACACACACATGGAACCGCAAAGCTAGTTCCGGCTCGGGAACCTCACGGCCCAAGCCCTCCACCTGCAACCACACACGGTTAGTCACACACAACACTCCCACACCCTAAGGGAACCCACCTAAGGTCTTGAGAAACCGCAAGTATCTCCAAAAGCCAAAGACCTAAGGTTAACACCAAAACCGGTTAAAAAAATGGGGCTCACGGGTAAAAGGGAGAAACGAATTCTAAACCCCAACCAAAGCTCTTACCACCCTTCCTAGCACACTACCGCACCTCCTAGGTTAAGGATAACACACGCAAAGAGCCTCCGGAAAACTCCCCGAAAACGCTAACTAAACTTCACCCGAGAAACACCCAACTCACGGTTTCTCTCTCTAAACTCACCACTCTCTCTCTCGAAGGTGGCTTTCGGTTTTGGGGTGAAGAAACTGAATGGGAGGGGTCTGGTATTTATAGGAAAAGAGGGCTGAGGATGGCTGGACATGTGGACTTTGTGCATGCAAAAATATGGACATGTGTCCCACTTAACATTTCTTTAATATTTTCCATTCCTTAGTCACCAAGTCTTCACTTCCCATGCTGACACCTGTCCAATTCTAGAAGAAATCCACCTTGGCCACCAAGTTTCCCTCTTGACCAATCAGAAGACGCCACGCAACCTCCACATCATCACTTCGGCACCAATGGGAGCTCGACACCTCAGCTCGGTTTCCCACTTTCTTGGAGCTTCTTAAAAATCCTTAAAAATTCCAATTTGATGATAGGTGAAGAAAGAAATGCATTCCAAGTTCATCCAATAGCATTTGGGTGAAGAAGATCCCATTTCGGCTCCACCGGGTCCTTCCGGCTAGATCTGTGACCAACTCTTGATTCCTCCCAAACCAACTTGATTCTAGATCGACCATATGTCTTAAAATAACCTCCTTTAGATACTTGGACAAAGAACCTTCACCTTTACACATTTCCAAACTATCGCCCGGTGCTAAACCTCCGTATAGACCGTTTCTGAACCTCCATCGATCATCTCCACTTTGGCTCGACCCAACTTCATTCTGACTCGACCAAAGGTCTTATAATATCCTATAATGAGGTTTAGGATCAAGTCTTACTTTATTTGAAGTCTTTGAAAATTCACTGTGCTCGACCACGACCATATCGAAGCTCCGGTTCTGCCTACTCGACCAACTCTGGATTTTACTCAACCAAACTCCAAATTGCTTTGACCGAACCTCTAGTCTTCACTTCTATTACCATCCCGTGGCAAGTCTTGGTCGATCCTGGGTTGTTGACTTTCATTGACTTGGGACTTCTGATCAGGGGTATTACATTGCTTGTCGTCCCAGGCTGGGTATTTTCAAATTTTCCAGTAGCAATGATGACTGGAGAAGGAAGTACTTCTACGTCAAAATCGATCCTTTAACGGTCCCGGCGGGTCGTACAGTTAGGGCTTCGTGGCCTGACGCGTCCGGTTAGGATCTGTTAGGAATGAGTTTGTTGATTTCTCATCGGTTATAGTCTAACGGATGTTTGTTTGTACTTGCAGATATCGAAGACCCTGCTGAGCTCCCGAACAAGCTTACTAGAGCTCTTTTCCGAAAGCTGCAGCAGACTCCCTGTACTTGGGCGTCGTACACCACTTCGCGAATTGGATCAGCCAGGTTTCCAGACCGATACCACGCTTCCTTCTTAGATCCCGTACCGGTTACAGAATTAGAAGGTAATATGTTTGTTCTTATGTCTTTGACGTATACGAGTTCGTTTTAGGATTGCTGAATGCTAAAGTGAACTTGGTAATGCAGTTTCCGAAGGTAATTCTGTAGTATCAATTTCGACGGGAGCTAGCACCTCTGGAACCGAGAAAACCAAATCAGACAAGATGCCTCTCCAACCATCATTCCGAACTAGGGGTAGACCCTCGAAAGCTGCCAGTACCTCGCGAGGAAGCGAGAAGAACCAGGGAGGCTCCTTCCTTAGCTCTGTGAAGGAGGTCCTCGACGATGGAGTCTCAGTTCCAGCTAAGGATGCTGACATTATGGAGGCAGAGGTAGCTCAGGAGATGATTCCCCGTTCTACAGCTCAGGTCACGGAAATCGAGCCTCAGGTGGCCAAGGATCCTCCCGAGACTGAACCTCATAGGAGCAAGAGGTTACGTGCTGATCAAAGTGACAGACCTTCCAGGTCCTCCTCTTCTTCTTCGAGGGGAGGGACCGTTGGATGGAATTTTGCTCACTCGAAGCCTGGATCGATTCTCGATGACCCTTGGGGTTTGGCGACTTTAATGAGGCACATGAAGCAGACGGGATGTTCCCTTCCAGTTAACGGTCTAACTAACAGAGATGAGTTCATCGATATCGCTCATTACATGGGTCAGGTAAGAGTCTTTAGCCTCTCGTTATTGCTTTTTCTTAGATAGATATTTACTTGGCTGTTTATCTTTTGGTAGCTGGCTGGAGCTATCAACAAGGCTCAGCTGAAGTTCGAGGAGACGGTGAGTAACGCGCCTAATGCTGAAGAGTTAGCCCAGGTCACCGAGATGGTTAAAGCTACCAAGGTTGAGCGAGATCAAGCCAGAGCCCAGGTCTCGAGACTCCAATCCGAAGTTGGGAGGCTCGGTTTGAAGTCTGATACTCAGCAAGGGAAGATCGAGAGCATGGAAATCGATGTCAGAGTGAAGAGTAGGAAGATTTCTGAGCTAGAGAGTGCTCGTAAGATTGCGGAGCAACACGTCCAAGACTTGATCGTGTCGGCTCAAGTCAGCCAGAGGAACAAAGAGGCCGAATTCAAGTTTGCTGTTAGGAGGGGAAAGAAAGAAGTCATCGACGCCTACAACAAGATCCTGACCTCTGTCAAGGAGAAGTTCTCCAAGAAGAAAGATGAGGTTGATCTCCAGATCTATGCTCAAGAGCTTCAAGCTAATACGGAGCTCTTGAAGGACTTGCTATCAAACGAGATTCGGAGCGCTGAAGAGGAGTATGACCGTTTGAAGTCTTTGATGCCGGAGGCTGTCGCTGCTTACGAGAAAGCTCAGGTCTCCGACTTCTCGATCAGCAAGCTTCCTCTTCCTCAGCTTTCAGAGAGCTCAGGTACTCTCGAGGTTAACACGTTCAATTCATCCTTTTATGGAGAATATGGTTCTAACTTAGGTTCGTTGGGTTCCTATCTAGTTCCAGTTGGTGTGGTCCCAGAAGGGAATGTTGGTGGGATGGACGAAGATGCCCCGGTTAAGGGCAGCGAGGCAATGGAAGAAGATCGTGAAGTTCGGAAGGTTTCTGAAGGTGGAGGTCAAGAGGATTGATGACTTGGTCTCCTTCCAAAGTACTCCCATGTTCTTAGGATGTCTGCCCTACGGGCCTTTTATTTATGTTGTTTCTTTTTAGAACTTATAGCCTGAGGAGGCTTTTAAACCTTTGCGATGTTAGGATTTCTTTTGAACCGTTAATGGCCTGAAGAGGCTTTTAAACCTTATCTCGTTTCTTGGTTTAATTCCTTAGTCGTTTAATTCGTCAGACTTCAAGTTCCTTAGCTGGATCTTAAAAGATTCTTTTTTAAAGGTCCAAATTGTTTTAAATAAACTTTGTGTCTATTAGGAACAACTTATCTTGAATTCGAATTCTTTTGAATGCTTTCGAGTCTTAGAAACTTCGTTAGAGTTTCTGAGTTTTTAGATTCAGATTGGTCGTGACCTGACCCTGTTTGAAGATCTTTAGACTTCGTGTGATGATCCGAATTTAGGTTTGGATCTGTTGCGATCTGTTTTCGGACAGTAGGATCTAGGTTCAGTGTCACCCGGATTCGGATAGCAGGCTTTTTAAGACATCGAGTTCAGGTTCAGCGTGACCTGGTTTTAGATAATGGGAGTTCAGGTTCGGCGTAACCTGGTTTTAGATAATAGGATTTCGCGACCTCAGGTTCAGGTTCAGCGTGACCTGATTTCAGGTAGTAGGATTTTAAGACCTTAGGTTCAGGTTCAGCGCGACCTGATTTCAGGTAGTAGGATTTTAAGACCTTAGGTTCAGGTTCAGCGTGACCTGATTTCAGGTAGTAGGATTTTAAGACCTTAGGTTCAGGTTCAGCGTGACCTGATTTTAGATAGTAGGATTTTAAGACCTTAGGTTCAGGTTCAGCGTGACCTGATTTTAGATAGTAAAAGCATGAGACGATTGAATGTGAATGTTTTTATTATAACTTTGATGGAGTACATAATCATGGAGATAATAGCTTGAGCTGGGTGTTCTGAACACGTGCCCCCTTTGAGCGTGAAGATGAATGTGTTAAGGTGAGATTGGGGCTGCACTCATAACGGAGTTGCCTACGTACCCAGTCAAGGGATCAAGCCAGACGTAGTTCAACAAATTTTAGGTACCTAATGGTAGTATCTTTTGAGATTCATGGCGTTCCATGATCGGATTTCGGGTACCCCGGTTTGTACCTTCATGAGCCTGTAAACGCCTGGACGTATCACATGGATGATTCGGTAGAGGCCTTCCCAATTGGTCCCTAGCTTTTCAGCGTTTGGCTCTTTGGTGTGGTTAAAAACTTTCCTGAGTACCAGGTCACCTACAACGAATTGTCGGGACCTGACCTTGGAATTGTAATGTCGGGCCATTGCTTGTTTGTAATTTTGAATGCGGAGCAAGGCTTGATCCCGTCGTTCCTCGATGAGGTCGAGGTGATCAGATAGGAGCTGATTGTTAGCTTCGGGATTTGTCGTGCAGAGCTCTCGGCGGAGGCTCCCTGTGACAGTTTCGGCTGGGACGACGGCTTCCATCCCGTAGGCTAGGGAGAAGGGGGTTTCTTCCGTAGCTCTTCGTGGGNGAGTACTTCGGGTAACCTTTCGGACCACGAACTCTTGTCGATTCCAAGGCGTTTCTTGAGGTTTGCTAATACTGACTTATTAGCAGCCTCCGCCTGGCCGTTTCCTTGAGGGTATCGTGGTGTTGACATGGTGAGGCGAATTTTCCACTTGTCGCAGAAGTCTTTAAAGTCGTTGGATATGAACTGCGATCCGTTGTCGGTTACGATTTCGTATGGGACACCGTGGCGGCAAATGATGTCTCTCCACACGAGTCGTTCGGTTTCGACCTTAGTTACCTGTTGGAAAGCCTCAGCTTCTATCCATTTCGTGAAGTAGTCTGTTAGGACTAGTAGGAAACGTAGCTTTTGCCTTCCTGTTCCGGATACGACTAGTGGTCCTACGATATCCATGGACCATCTCATGAATGGGTATGGGGCGGATATCGAGGACAATTTCTCTGACGGTGATGTATAAAAGGTGCGTGTCTCTGGTACCTGTCGCATGAGGACGAGTAGGTCTCGCAATCAGCGATAATGGTAGGCCAGAAATAGCCTTGTCTTTTGATTCGGATAGCTAAAGCTCTGCCACCGGAATGGTTTCCGCAGGAGCCGTCGTGCATTTCTTTCATGAGTTTGATGGCGTCGAGGCCGTGGACGCATCTTAGGTAAGGTCCCGATACGCTTCGTTTGTAAAGGATAGATTCCATTATGCAGTATCTTGCGCTTATTGCTTTAAGTTTTTGAGCTTCCCATTTATGGGGGGGGGGACCTTGCCCTCCGAAATATACTGCATGATTGGAATCCTCCAATCCTCTCTTCCTATGATTTTGTCGTGGAGGGAGGAGGGAGGTCCCGGTGCTGGATCAGGCTCTCGATTATTGTTGCGTCCGGAGGCTGTTCTTCTGGGGATGTTCCTTCTGTTAGGTTCGTCGGAACCTAGATCTGGAGGGACGTCTCCAGGTGTGTTATTTATTTCCGGGGCTGGGATTGTGTCCTCGGTTGGAGTTTCGGGCTCGGGGGAATATCTTGTTCTGCGAGTGCTTACTCTCAGGACAAGTGAGCTCGAAGGCTGGACTATTCCCCCGGAGGTGTGCTTTCGGAATTTGCGGGCTTTTGTCTTTGGGAACCAGAACGTGGTTAGGACCTGGGTTGCTGCTGATTCAGAGCAGCTACCTTCAATTTGCTCTTTCGGTTTGCTATCAATCTCAGCTTTGGTAGCTATATCGATGCTAGGTTTTTTAATTCATTCTACGGGTATGATTCGTTTTACCAGAGGATCTGACGTGGAAGCCAATGCGGCCAACGCGTCTACTGAGGAGTTCTCTCCCCGTGGGATTCTCGTTAGCTCGAATTTAGTGAACTGTTTAGTGAGGCTTTGTACCACCTCGAGGTATGCCCCCTTTCTTTCGTCCCTGGTTTCATACTCGCCGTGGAACTGGCTAGCTACCAGCTGTGAGTCGCTGTAGGCGTTTAGCTCTCGGATTCCGAGGCTTAGGGCGAGTCTTAGCCCTGCGATTAGTGCTTCATATTCGGCTTCGTTGTTTGAAGCATTGAAGCCGAGCCTGTAGGATTGCTCGATGGTCTCTCCGGCTGACGAGGTCAGCCTTAGGCCAATTCCGGAACCTTGTTTTGATGAGGCTCCGTCGACATACAGGCTCCATTCCGGAGCTTCGGCTCTTGGATCTAGCTGTTCAGATGATAGCTCGATGATGAAATCAGCGAGGACCTGAGCTTTTATGGCAGCTCGGGGTCTATATTCGATGTCGTATTCACTGAGCTCTATGGCCCATTTGGCCAATCGTCCTGACTGGCTAGGGCTGTGCAGGATCGTGCGTATTGGCTGTGAGGTCATTACCACGATCGAGTGTGATTGGAAGTAAGGTCGTAGTTNGTCGTAGTTTCCTGGCGGCTGTCACGACTGCCAGGGCTAACTTTTCCATGGTAGGATATCTGGTTTCGGCGTCTATTAAGCTTTTGCTCGTGTAATAGACAGGTCTTTGCTCATTTTGCTCCTCTCGTACCAGTACGCCGCTAACCGCCGCAGTTGACACTGCGAGGTATAGGTACAGGGGTTCTCCTGTTACTGGTTTAGATAGGATCGGAGGCTCTGAGAGATAAGCTTTTAATTGTTTGAAGGCTTCCTCGCATTTCTCGTCCCACAAGAACTTCTTATTATTTTTTAGAAGCTTGTAGAATGGGAGGCATTTGTCAGTGGACTTAGATATAAATCGGTTTAAGGCGGCGATTCGTCCAGTCAGTCTTTGTACCTCCCTGGTTGTCTTAGGTGACGGCATTTCCAGGAAGGTCGCTATCTGTTTCGGGTTGGCTTCGATACCTCTCTCGGTTACGAGGTAGCCGAGGAATTCGCCTGAGGGCACTCCAAAGGTGCATTTTGCAGGGTTCAGTTTCATATCGTATTTGTTGAGGATATCGAAGCATTCTTTTAGGTGGGAGATGTGGTTTTCTCAAGCTGAGGATTTAACCAGCATATCGTCAATGTACACCTCCATGGTTTTTCCGAGCTGTCCAGCGAACATTTTGTTCACAAGCCTCTGGTAGGTAGCTCACGCGTTTTTTAGTCCGAATGGCATTACCTTGTAGCAGTAGGTTCCGCGTTCGGTTATAAATGCGGTTTTTTCTTGATCTTCGGGATTCATCATGATTTGATTATATCCAGAGAAGGCGTCCATGAAGGACAGGAGCTGGTGGCCATCCGTCGCCTCAACAAGGCGATCGATGTGAGGTAACGGAAAGTTGTCTTTAGGGCAGGCTTTGTTTAGGTCGGTGAAGTCTACACAGATCCTCCATTTCCCGTTTTTCTTTTTTACTACTACAGGGTTAGCTAGCCAATCGGGGTAGTGTACTTCACGGATGGACCCTGCTTTCGTGAGTCGATCTACTTCGTCGTTGACAGCTTGGGCTTTTTTGAGGCCTAGCTTACGGCGTTTTTGTTTGATCGGTTTGAAAGTGGGGTCTACGTTGAGTTTGTGAGAGGTGACGTTTGGGTCTATACCTCTCATGTCGCTGGTAGTCCATGCAAATGTTTTGACGTTGCTTTTCAGGAAGTCGATTAATTCTTTTTTTGTTTCGAGAGGTAACTCTGATCCGATGTTCACTTGTTTCTCGGGATCTGAATCGTCGATGCTAACTCGTTCGGTTAAGTTCCTAGGGGGACCTCGAATATTTTGTTGCATCTCTCGACCTTCCTGGATCTGTAATTGCTATTGAGGTGATTCCTTGAGGATTCCAAATCCCCCCAAATAACAGATCCTGGAGATCTTCTGGCTACCTCGTACAGTGGTTATTCCGTCTGGTGTCGGAAATTTCACGCATTGGTGATAGGTGGAGGCTACTGCCTTCATCTTGTGGATCCAAGGTCTTCCCAGGATCGCATGAAACGGAGAAGGTCTGTCGATGACTACGAAATTGGTCATTTTCATGATTCCTCCAGCTATAACCGGGAGCTTGATGGTTCCCAAGGAGGTAACTGTTTCCCCGGAGAAACCCACAAGGTTAGCTTTCGGACCGATAATTTCATAGTCGTCTATTTCCATCCCCTTCAGGGCATTATAGAAGATCAGATCGACCGAGCTTCCGGTAACAACCATCAGCTTAGGCACCTCGTAACCTGCTATGTTCAGGGTGACGATTAAAGCGTCATCGTGAGGTTTGTCGAGGTCTGACGTCTCGCTCTCCCAGAAAGAAATTTTGGTATTGGTTTCGGGACTGGGAGGCTTAGATTGGGCTTTAGATACAGCCTTCCGCACATGGCTCTTGATCAAGTTAACTGAGTCCTGACATATATCGGAGCCTCCGAGGATATAGTCCACTCTTGAGCTAGGACTCGACTGAGGTGGGGGTTTGCTTAGGAGGGTCTCGATTTGTAGACTCTTCCCTTGGGGAAATTTCCCAAGAATCATGTCGACTCTTTTTTTGGGAGCCGGCGGTGGCGAATCTGTTTCCTTTTCAGGAGATCTTTCACGTTTTGGGGAGGTGTCTCTGGGACCTCTTTTCTGGTAAGGAGGTGGCTTCTTCAGCTCCACGTCCTTTAGTTCGCCAGCTACGAATTTAGCTGCCAACTGTCGTTGGAGGTCCCAGCACTCCTCAGTTGAGTGCCCTTTACGATCGTGATAGGAGCAGTGTTTGTTCTCATCGTAGCCTTTTGTCCAGGGAGTTTTGTTTGTCGCAGCAACAGGTTTTTCCTGTTGGACTTCGTCGACAACATACGAGTGTTCTCCTTGGGTTTGATGGTTTCGGGAGCTGCCTTTCCTAGAGGGTCCTTTCGTTTCCGAGGTCTCACCTTTCGAGTGATTTTGGGATTTCTTATGGATTTTATCCAATGCAGCTGTTTCTTCCTCCAAGGTAATGTATCTCGATGCTTTGTGAAGAGCATCGTCGATAGTTGGAGGAGGGTTAAGTGTTAGCTCGGACCAGAATTCTGATTTATACCAGATACCTCTTCTAAGGGCTTCGATGGCCACTTGATCGTTGGGGTTTGAGAGCTTAGTTCTAACTGCTCTGAATTTCTCGATGTAGATTCGTAGCGAATCCCCCATTCCTTGCTTGATCTTCCAGAGGTCGGCCTCGGAGGCTTGCTTAAGTATATGGGTCGAGTATTGTTTCATGAAGGCGTTAGTGAGTTGATCGAAGTTATCGATTGAATTTGGTTCGAGGCTCGAAAACCATTCGAGAGCTGTTCCGACCAGGTTCTCAGCAAAGGTCCTGCAATAACCTGCTTCGCATTCTTCTCTTGTGAAATGTGCTTTCACTATAGCTAAGCGGAAGGCTCTCAAATGAGCCTTGGGGTCGGAGGTCCCGTCATATTCGGGGATTCTAATTTTTCGGGTATCTCTTATGTAAGAGCTAGCGATTTTATCCGTGAATGGGGTTCCACGGGTTTCCTCAATCAGACTCTCGATTTCGGGAGCTGAGCTTGTTGCTTTATGCACTTGAGCGTTCAGCTTCTGCAGGGCTGCGTGAGTTTGCTCCATATATCGGCGAATAGCCTCAGGTCCCTCTAGAGGAAGGACAGTTGGATCTTCGCGAGGAATCTGATGAGAAGATTTTTGATGGAGTCGAGTGTTGCCTTGCCCCAAGCGTTAGGTGGGTTAAATCGCTCGTTAGCTCTAGAGCCACTTTGAGGGACGTGACCCGGGGGGTGAGCTGTGGGATCAGCTTCCGTCCTCGGGTTATCTCGGTTAGGGGTCGCGCTTCCATTTTGGTAAGCTGAAGTCGGTGCCCTGCCTCTAGGAGGGGGAGACATTCCTTCTCCGGACCTAAAAATAGGTGGCGGAGGTGGCAATCGGGTGCTGTGTTCGAGAACCCTATTGGGTGCTGAGCTAGTCGTCGCTATGTTACTTCCCATAGCACTAGTTATAGGTGGACTAAATACTGGGGTTGTCCCGGTATGAGGTGTCCGGAGAACAGGCTCTTGCCCATTATGAGCAATGCTGTTGGGGGAAAAGTTCAAGCGTCCGCGAGGGAACGTGGGTTCGGTGAGTCGATCTCGAAAGGCGATTCCTAAGCCTTGACGTTGTGACGGATGAGTTGTCTCGGTTAGAGATCTAGTCACCTCTTCGAACCGTTGTTGCCGGGCAGTTAGCTGTTGCAAGGTACGCTCATTGTCCTGAGCTCTTTCTACCAACTGCACCATCATTCGGCGCATTTCGGATAGCTGAGCTTCCGAATGATGCGAAGTGTGTTGGCGTTGAGGGTTTTCAGGGAGCGTAGCCCCGGTGTTGTTTCCACTGGAAGACCTCGGTTTAGCTATCCCAGTTCGGTTCGGTTGAACATCAGCCGGAGGCTGTTGCTCGGATCGAAGGTCAGCGGATTGAGGTTCCGGATCCTGAGGGTCCGGGTCTCTTCTGTTCGGTGATCCGTCGATCTGGATCACGGGATCCGGGATGGATGGATTCGTTGCCCGGTTGGAAGGATCCATTCTCAAGTTTCGGAGTGAAGGATTCAATTATCACTTCCCCACAGTCGGCGCCAAAATGTGAGGGATAAAACTCACTTCTTAATTCAGGTTAGGTTAAGGTTGGGGAGAAGACAATCGTGGGCTGAATCCCTTAAGAACTTAGAGAATGAATTCGAATTGTATTAATGTTTTAGTAAAGAAATGAATACAGAGATATTTGAGATTGATACAAAGGAAACATTTGAATGATCTACGAGTGATAATGTATGTGTAAAAATGTGCGAAAAGACGTCCTCTTTCTCTTTGTTCTTTTCTCCTTTAAATAGCCTTAGGTCACGTGTAACTTCCCCTGATCAGCCTCCGAGATTCTCTCCGTAAACTAAGGGATTTGCAACAGCTTCCTTTTGACCGAATCGTATGTCTCTATCTTCGTTTCCTAGGCTGTTTTGTTAGGTCCCTACGAAAGAATTCGGACCTCTTCTCCGTGACCTCTTTCTCGTGACCTCTTTCTCGTGACCTCTTTCTCGTGATCTCTTTCTCGTGACCTCTTTCTTGTGATCTCTTTGGGAGCAGCTTCCTTCCTTAGGTGAGCCGTATCCTTCTTTGAGGTAGTAGCCCACATTCGGCCCATTATTGGGCTCGTTTTAACTGGTTTGCTAACTTCAGCCAACGGGCCATATTTGGGCCCAACAATGAGCATACCTGTTGAATAAGCGGGTATTCGTTTAGGCCCGTTTATGATATACTATATCATCTGCACAAGGAGGCAATGAGACTCTTTGCTCTTTCATGAACCATAAATAACCAACAGTTTTTTTTTTTTTCTTCCCCTTACCTTAGCTATGCCTTCTCCTTCATTTTCAGCCAGGGCCTTTGTGTTAGCCTTGAAACTTGTCTTGGCAACACTAACATTGATGAGTAAATTCTCGTCTTCAGTGCAAAAGGATCTTGAAATTACCTCTGTCAATCCCACCATGCTTATTTCAGGATGAGTAAAGCAAGCAGCTGGGATGCTAAGATGGTTAAGCACATGATCTCTACCAGTGACTTTCTCGCCACTAGCCATAGAGTAAGATCATGTAGTTTAATACAAGGTCCAAGTAGATATAAAGAAAACTATTCACTGTTTTTTACTAAGCCATTTACCAGAAATTCCTTGCCCACTAGCTGCATGTGCAAGCATCAATTTACCATTGGCATCACCAATGCAGTACTAGTTCGGAACCTACGAAGTAGAAATGAATTTAACATTTCATTCTCATCAGCATCTCTTTTCAATCTGCCTTGACTTGTTAGTTCTTACACAACCCATGTTATGTTCCTGCAGGTGGCGAAATCATACTGATTGATCGTAAGATGTTTAGGGACTTCAGAAAAGATGGTCATAACTGGAAGAGGAAAAATGATGGAAGGACTGTTAAAGAAGCTCACGAACAACTCAAAGTTAAGAGTTGTTTTTCTTCTTCTTACCTTAAATCCTAAGAGATCATATCATGATTTTTTCTCTCCTTTACCAATAATGTCTGTCCTTTCTTATTGATATGCTAGGTCGGTGACAAGGACATGATTCATGTGTACTATGCGCGCGGTGAAGATAACACTACCTTTGTTCAAATGTGTTATTGGTTACTAGATAAGTAGTTGTTATTCGGCCTTTTTCTACTAAGTTTCTTCCGAAGGTTATGAAAGTAAAACATCGATCCCTTCTATCTTCTCTTTTCTTTTTATGCCCGGGCTTTTCTTCAGTTTGATTTTTTGTTTGGCGTATATCAATATAGTATTTAGCTTAAACAATGATCCTTTTACGCTTTAAAGTCTATCAAGTTTTATTTTTATTTTTTTGAACAAAAGTCTATTAAGTTTCCTTTTCATTTTTAGGCGTGGATACTCGAATCTTCGGATTCTTCCTTCTCATTTTTAGGCGTGGATACTCGAATATTCGGTTTCTACACATTTAGATCAATCATATTTTTTTTTTTGGTTCAGATTCAGATTAGTAACTCTCGGATCTGGGTCTTTTTGAGTCCATAATTAAAATACCTGTAAAATATCTGTAATTTTCTGTGCTATAGGTGAGTTCTGGTTGAGTTTGGGTATTTAGAATCCGTAAAGACCTGAGTTACACGGATATCATCAAAATTTTACTGTAATATGAAATATTTATTTTGTATATTATCAAATAATGAAGTTAAGCTATTAATAATTGAAATTAAACATTTTAATAAATTTGAAATTTAAATTTTCATAAAACTTGGAAATTTTTCAAAAAGAAATGAAAATTGCTAATATTTTAAATAAATTATAAACTGAAAATATGTAAAATAGAATAAATACAACTATAGTTTTGGATATTCATATTTTCATGTCGGTATGGATTGTAACTAATCGGATCAAAACTATTCGCGTTGGTTCTTTTTGGCTCCGAATCTATTTGGATCAGTTATTTTGCGGTTCTAGTTCTTTCGGGTATAGAAATTTTAAACCCAACTAGGTACATATACTTTATTGGTTCAGTTTCATGTAAGGTATTTTCGAGTCGGTTCTGGTTTGGATCCGGATATAATGTTCATGCCTAATAATTTCGTTTGCAGTTTAAAATTGGTTTAAAGTTCATCTTGATATTTAACTTAATTCAAAAGACAGTTTGACTTGGCTCATTACAAATCCAATCTTTCTATATATAATTAATTAAATCTAGTTTGGACTGTTGACTCGATATAAGTTGAAATGAATGTTATATTTAGACAAGGTAAAAGCGAAAATAAAAGATGAAGAAGTTAAAATGAACATTTTTCATCTTCTCTGTAACATGAATTCTACATGGGCTTGGGCCTAGTTCCCTTTCATCTATTAAAGTTTGGTTGATAAAAAAAGAACAATTTTAATTTTCATAGAAAAAAAAAATTTCATTTGGACTGTTATATAATCAATTTTTCGTTTGATGAAAATCCCGTCAGATTGAGATGATTTAAAACTTCAAAACCGACGAGAAAATTTGAAAAAATCTGAAATCCCTTTGATCTGTCTTCTTCACTCTCTTCTCCCGACAACGAGTCAGAACTCCTCCTTCAGCTCGACGCGGACGCAACAAATGTGAGTCATTACTTCGATTCATCTATGTTTGTAGATAGTGGGAGAGATATTTTTAAGAGATTGATTGCGAACTTAGATAGGGAGATAGAGATTGTGAAATTTGAAATCAATTTTGACCGATCATCGATCACTTCTTTGTTTGTAAAAAGAGAGAGAGAGAGAGAGAGAGAGAGAGAGAGAGAGAGAGAGAGTTGCATTTGGATGGAAGATGGACCAGTTGGAGAAAAAGAAGAACAGTCTCGCGGAACAGCTGTTCCCGCGGCAGAGATTTTTAAGGAAATCTTAACTTATTTCGGGATTTGCCCTAATTCTCCTATTTTTCTCTCCCAGCCGCCAGCAGCCTCCATATATCTTCTTTTCTTATTTTCTACAATATACTACGCTACTTTTTACAGAGAAACAACTCTAGAGCTTTTGGATTTCATACTTTGTAACTTTGAGGGAGAAGAATCTCTACAACCTTTGGAGAAGATTTCTAAACCCTCTTACTTATTATTTATTGATTCAGACATGTTTTCTTCATCTATTGACTCTGTGATTTCTCTGTCTATGGCTGAGTAGTCGCTTGTTATGTTTAGGGTGTTAGGGATCATGGATCAATGAGCTAGACACAAATAGGACTGTTATTCTTTGATATCTCTATCTATTGCTATACTTACTGCTTGTGTTAAACTGGCCATTCAACATCTGATATCAGGTTTAATCTAATCATCAAAAGTGTTTTAGGTTGCTAGAAAAAGCATAGATAGGCGATTTGTCCCTAGCCAGCGAGAGTAGATGTTAGGGCAATTCATGAACCAATTGAACCTGACCTTAATGCTTGTCATCAGTGTCTAATCCAAATGATAGTTTAGGTATTAGAATTGTTTGATAAATTGATAGACACCACGACAGTGGGTTTATTTAACCTTGTTGTTCAAGTTCTAGATTGGCTCTTATTGCTTTCCTGAATAGTTGTGTAGTTCATGATCCTAAGTATCCCGATGAATCATCCTAAACCTAGCTCTTTTATAATCTGAAACCAAACCAACTTGTTACTTTCTTTTTACGTTTTCTTTATTTTAAAACCCCATATTGTTTTAGCTTAATTTTGATCCTAAAATTATAAAGTGTAAAATTTGGTCTCTGCGGATTCGATCCTCAAGTACTACATTGAACCTCTTATTTGAGAGAGTAGCTTGAAGATTAATTTGAGCATATCAAGAGAGAGAGAGAGAGAGAGAGAGAGAGAGAGAGATTTTGAACTTAGATAGCGAGATAAAGATTGTAGAACTTAAAACTCGTTGCTCAGATTAATTTCTTTTATGTTGTTGTTGTCCAGCTATCATTGGTAATCTTTAAGACGAGCCACATCCAGAACTAGTCGCAATCATGGACTCTCCACTGAAGATTGGCTAGGCTATGAAGATCTGCACGAAAGTGCATGGAATGTGCGTATTTGTATTTGCAACTATCAATGTCTTGAATTCTAGATCAAAAAAACTTCAAAGATACAAAAAAAAACTCCATGTCTATGCTATACTGTGATAACAAAAACATGTTCAACAACAAACATACACATATAAATTGAAATTCAAAAGCAACCCAATGATCCACATATGGTTTAAGTTAAAGTGTTTCACTAGATATAGAGTAAGAATCATAATCAAATAAACAAATAAGAATCATAATCGAACATATAACTAAATCTAAGATGTAATCAATAAAATCTAAACACATACCAAAACAAAATTACACAATCCATACAAATGATGAACACCATTAAATTACCTACAACTCTCTAAGTTAACAACAATGGATGGTATATTCAACCTCACTAATTTATTTTGCGCATAAAACTTTAAAATAATTTAAGAATAAATGTAAAGTCACAATTTGTATGAGAACATTCAAAATCCAAGAAACTAAACAGCTAACATGAATAGTATCTATTCCGAACGATGAATTCATTTCCCATAAAGTTGCTTAAATAGATTAATATAATTAATTCATAACTTAAAAGTCTTCATGAACTTCATTCATCCTTGCGAGACATACAGTTGTCAAAGTATAAAAACTAGTTTCTAACCATATACAAGAAAAATGAAAATAACTATTAAGAGATTTGCAAATGGTTAGATTGTTGACCAAATATTGTACACTTAATTCAATATTTTGAAAAAGTCTCTTATATATTGAAACTAGTGGTTTGTCTGCGCGAGTATTTGTCAATTGAATGACATAATTTGTAATATTTTGTTATAATTTCATTGTTTATATTCTAAACTAAGAATTTGGACGTATGGTTTGGCCAATTAGATTTTCAAGTATTTCGATTTGTCTAAACACCACATGAAACACTTTGTTTGTATGTATGCCATTCGGTTTTCTATTCGGTTCTGATTTGTGTTTTTTTGTTTTTTTTTTTGTTTTTTTTTTGGGTTCTAAAGATATAAGAATTGTTTGGTTATTTATGAATTTCAGTTTGTATTTTCTTGGTTTTGTTCTGTTTTGGATAACAATGGTAGAAACTAACTAATAAGTTTTGGGTCCACTTGGATCCCTTTCGGTCTGTTTTCGGATAGTTTTGGATAATTCATGAAATCAGAGTTCTTTGTATTTTCTAGACAAAAATTGGCTAATTAAAAATATTTTGGTTCTTTCAGGCTTAGATATTTTTTAATTATTTCGGAAAAGTATTTTGTTATTCAAAATTTTTGAGTAGTTTGATTTATATGTAATGTTTTTAGAATATCCGGTTATTTTAAACTAAATATAATTAATATTTTTAGGTATGTTAACTGTATTTTAGATTTCCGGGTTTGATTTTTTTGTTCGATTCCGGTTTGGTTTTCGATTCTCGTTTATATGCCTAGACCGAGTTGCCTCATTGCAGTGAAGTTTAAGATTTTAAAACAAAACACCAAATAGGTTATATGAAAATAAAGATCTACAAAGTATAACAATAATCTATGCAATGGGTTTAGAAAAAGTAATGTGAACTCTCCTTCCTCATGAAAGTATAACAATGGCCTGTATAGTAATAGTTGTGTAACAGAATTAGTAAATATTTAGAATACTTTAGTTTTTATATTGCAAATTAACACTTTGACTCGGGGTGTGGAAATTATTTATGGTTTTCCAGTGGTGGTGTAATTTTTTTTTGGGGGGGGGGGGGGGGGGGGGTTAGCAATGGTTATCTGGAAAAGAGAATTGTTTGAGGGAAAAGGAGAAAGACATCAATGAGTGCTTATTTTCAATCATTTGGATTACATATGTGTTTCTGGGTAATGGTTTTTATGTGACTACTGCAGGTACTGTATATATTTTTGGGAAGCAGAGTAGTAGATATTTTATTTGTAAACATAAATGGATTTGGTTGAAAGCTCCTTAATTAAATATAAAAACTTGGGGGAGAGGGGTTTATATAAAATACAAAAATCTTAGCATTTGCTTATAATTGTAGCATCAGTTGCATCTATTCTTTATATTATTGGGTGATCTGTTATTGTCGACACTATTTTAATGAGAAAGGTTGTTACGTGACATGAGAGATGCTTCACCTATATATACTCCATGCAAAGATGTATCGATTTATTTCTAACATTGATCTTTCATGGGTTTTGATTTTTTTTTCCATTCAAGTCTGTCCTATATTTACCATTCCTCTAAACATGATTATGCCATATAGGTAAGTGATAAAGATTCAAACACCCCGCGGCTAATTGGAGATGATGGACTTATAATTCAGAGCTGTTTTTTATGAAAATACTTTATATGACATGGGAGTGAGAAACCGCATTTCGTCGTTATGCATAGGAGGAAATAGAAGATTTAGGGGGTTACAAGCAAGGAAGCAGTACAAGAAGATCTTATGGTCGGTAGGAGTAATGGAGAAGGCAATAAACAGGTGGAGACAAAAGAGAAAATTGTTCAGAGGACTCCAAGTGAGCGAAGTTGAGGCAGAGGAAAAAGCAGAGGAAGATTTCTATAAGGCGAGCCAGAGACAAGCAGAGGAGAGGCTAGAGAGATCTGTAGTGCGGGTCCACGCCATGTTCAGGTCTAAGAAAGCTCAAGAGGATTACAGGAGGATGAAACTCACTCATGAAGAAACTCAGGTAAAATTATGTTTTGCTTTTAGAAACTCTCAGTTTAAAGATTCTTGAATTAACAGAGAGTATTGTTGATGGTGTGATGCAGTTAGAGTATGAGTTCCTGCATGATATTTGATCAAAAATTGTTGCTATGGAGAGGTGAATCCTAGAGAGTTGGTGTGGAGTATTGATGCACTTGATCTGTAAACTACTTTCCACCTTCCCAAAATGGTTAGAATAAAATGTTACATAACTCAGAGTCTCAGCCAATCTATGTTGTTGGTGATTTTATGGGAAATGATAAACAAATTTAACAAATAATAGTAAATAACTAATACTTCTAGTTATTTTTCTATTTTTGTAATTGAATTCCTCTGATCTAAATCTAGAACTTGTAAATTTGTAGAAGCAAATAGCTGTGAAATAATTCCTAAATTGGAAGCCATGCATGGCATGTCTTCATCTGTTCTCAAATACATAATGGCCAAAAAGTGGATTTAATTACTAATAACATAACATTTCATCACTAAACAATCATGATTAGTAAACTTTTAACGATATAAGCTTATCTCATATAAAGATTCTTCTCTCTTCGTTCTATAAAGATAAATGTTCAAGGATATAAATTTGCTTCGCCAAGATAGATTTCTATGCATAATTAATAAGTTAAAAAAACAACTTGTTAAATTCAAGAAAATTTGATTCAAACTATAAGTTCAAAATTATAGGAAACTGTCATTTACACATAAAATAAGATATTTATTTCTATGCAATAATCATCTATTAATATGTGTGAAAAAACTAAAAATCTATCATTGTGGAAAATAGATAATATATCACTAATCTATGAAAACTTTATAATGCAGTAACCATCTCATCATTAATATATTTAATGTAAACGGAATCTTATTTAGTTGTTATTTCTGTTTATTGGAGTTTTTGTAATGATTTTTTGTGAATATAATTATTGTGAGTTTGAATATTAATTATTTGTTTACACCGAGAAAAAATTGTTACAAAATGAAAATATATATTGCATAAAGAACATTACAATGGACAGTATATATATAATATGTGTTAGATCAAACACACAAATATGCAACATATATATATATATATAAAATATGCAAACAAATAAGAAAATAATAGAAGACTGTAAATTGAAAACTAATTATTAAACACATGCAGTAGGAAACGTTTCGCAAAAGAAATTGCGAAGTCGACCACCGTCGGTTGAAGGAACAGCAAATTCTTCATGACTTATTTGTTGTGTATTACAAAACTTTTTGCAAGCTTGTTCACAAATTTTCGGATCAGATTTCTCGGATACTTTCATGCACTGGTTCATGATACAATGTTTGACACATTTCTCAACATTGGTTGAAAGAGAATTTTTTGCCGAAAACATCACTATACATATAGCTATAATCATAAACATAGTACATGAATTTTTAAGAATTTGAGTTGTCATAATGTATATATGATTAGAACAAATGTGATTTATATAAGTTTCGTCTTTTTTAGATGGTGAACAAGACGATTCTAATATTGTGTTAGTCTAGATGATTTATATAGTAAAGTTAATGATGATTATTTTTAGAAATTTTTTTCAGTTTGTTTGATGGTTATTTTTTTAATATATATACATCGAATCATTTCTGTGGAACTTACCTATATTTTGATGTGTTTTTTATCTAACAAATTTCTGTTATAACAATAAAATATATGTCATTTGTAGTTATTATAGTTATATATTAAAAACATTTATGGTAACACAATATTATATCAAAGGTTTTGTTTAAACTCATTAAATTATGGTTTTTATTTGAAATTTTGAAATTTGAAAATTAAATTTATTTGTACAAAATTTCAGGAATTTAAATTTTAAAGTTCAAAAAATATTTTTTCTCCTTATGATTTATTAAAATAGCAATATATATCAAACTAATAACATGTTATACATTGTTAATAGGTTAGTAAAAATTATGTATACATGTAGGATATAGAATGATAATTTGTAGCAACTTCAAAAGATTGTCAATACTTACGACATACAGTTTTAATTATTACTATTGTTATAATATTATAAGAAATATTAATTTATATAATATATTAGTTTGTTGTCACTGTATAGCTAATTATTATTGACCGGTAGGTGTTTTGTATGCTCAACAAGCGGATTGTGTCTTATAGTTTCTTATAAATATTAATTTATGTTTATTCGAGCGTTCATACGAGTCCACTAAAATGATGCTAGTCTTTGGTTATGTGTTCTACCCATGTTGTTCTCTTGTTCGTTTCATCTTGGACCTTCTATAATGTTTGGTGGTTCTTCTTGGTTTAACCTTGTTGGACGGGTTGGTGGTGCTTCGGTTCCCTTTTTCCTCTTTGTGTTAGATCCAATATCTTCTTGGTTCTAGTTTGTTCGATGTTATACACCAACTGTAGTTGTTGTTGGATATTAAAGCAATTTCATTTTGGCTTCGCCGGGTTCGCTGTATCTTGGGACGAGGTTAAAGCAAGATATTTATATTTATTTTTTGTACCGTCACCTTGTGGTGGCTTGGAAAACAACTTTCAACTCGATGAAATATTCTTAACAGAAATCGAGTGGAGACCATTAAAATTGTCTCAGTAAACTTAAACTATGGCCATCTCTGATGAGGAAGCGCATTGATACTGATATCACAAATAATGCCTCTTTTGGTTACAGCTTTAGCTAATTGAGGAATATGAGTTTGAAGAAGGGATACCATAAAATTGGTCTACAAGAACCAATATGTTGGTTGATTTTTGTAATATGGATTTTGTTTTTTCCCTCTTTTGAGCTTATTTATATCAACAACTGGTGAGTGCCTACTGTTACTCTTTTGAATTTATACTTTCAGTATTTTACTTTTTCGAAGTTTGAATTAAACAGTGTTGAAAAGTAATTCAGTCATAATATATTAAAAAGACTAGGGCGGCGAACTATTTCCCCACAAAAACTTGTATAGCATCTAATGTCTCCATAACAAAACTTCTATATTTATCTCTCCCTTAATCAAAGTTTGAAATCTATATACCCGAAAACTGGATTATTTTGGTTTACTATATAAGTTAAACCAAAAATTAATAAAATTGATTGTAAACCAATAGAAGACCAATTATACAATAAATCAAAATTAATTTTCACCTAAACTGACACCATATTAAATTTCATGAACCAAAAAATTGCTTTTAAAGTAACTATTAGTAGTTACTTTTTCTGGTTTACATACTTTCTTTTGGGTTTGAAGCGAGAAAATGGTGGCGGCTCTTCTCACTGCTGGGGCTAAACCGAACTTAGTGACAGATTCAAGAAAGGATGCTTTGGCGGCCTAGCGAACAGCTGCGGAAGCAGCAGCTAGGATTCAGGGATCGTTTAGGGAGACGGCGTGGAAGGTGGCAATGTCAATAGTGATCGAGTTTGCTAACAAGGAAGAAGAGGCTAAGAGTATAATCGCGGCGATGAAGATTCAGAATGCATTTCGCAAATATGATACGCGTAGGAAGATTGAAGCTGCTTACAAAATTCAGTGTAGGTTCCAAACATGGAAAATGAGAAGAGAGTTCTTGAATATGCGGCGTCAAGCAATTAGGCTCCAGGTACTCAGTGATATGGCTTTACATGGATAAGACTTGAGTTCATGAGTTCTGTCTGAAGCTCGCAACCCATGAGTTTCTTTTGTAGGCTGCTTTCAGGGGGTTACAGGCAAGGAAGCAGTTCAAGAAGATCTTATGGTCGGTAAAAGTGTTGGAGAAGGTAATAATCAGGTGGAGACAAAAGATAAAATTGTTCAGAGCACTCTAAGTGAGTGAAGTTGAAGCAGAGGAAAACGCAGAGAAAGATGACAGCTACAAGTCTTTCTAGTTTAGTTAGGATTAGAATAAGTGTAGTTTTTTTTATTCTATTGAGTTTGCATATAGTCTGCATCTGTTTAGAGTCATTTCTATTCATGTGGTAAGATTCTTTGTCTTTTAGTTCAGGATTTGAATCTCCTGCTTTCAGTTAACCATGTGATAAAAGGGGTCTGTGATCAGTTGTGTGTGTGTGTGTGTTGTGTGTGTGTGTGTGAAGTAAATGGCTTACATTATTAAAGATCCTACCTGAATGCGTGTTCCTAGTGCAATAGCATTGGAAGCTTCATAGATAAGGTCAGCAGCATGCAAACCAAAGATATGAACTCCCAGGATTTCACCGTTATATCATAGAGATGTTAAAATGGGCTTGAAGCCCGCGGGCCTAACGGAGATAAACGGATGGACCCGTTACCTGTTTATTATGATATAAAAAATAAACAGGTTTATACAGGTCTGTCCGTTTAGGTCCATCTCGTTAATGAGCATACCCGTTGAATAAGTGGGTATTCGTTTAGGCCCGTTTATGATATACTATATCATCTGCAAAAGGAGGCAATGAAACTCTTTGCTCTTTCATGAACCATAAATAACCAACAGTTTTTTTTTTTGTTATCTTCCCCTTACCTTAGCTATGCCTTCTCCTTCATTTTCAGCCAGGGCCTTTGTGTTAGCCTTGAAACTTGTCTTGGCAACACTAACTTTGATGAGTAAATTCTCGTCTTCAGTGCAAAAGGATCTTGAAATTACCTCTGTCAATCCCACCATGCTTATTTTAGGATGGGTACAGCAAGCAGCTGGGATGCTAAGATGGTTAAGCACATGATCTCTACCAGTGACTTTCTCGACCACTAGCCACAGGGTAAGAGCATGTAGTTTAATACAAGGTCCAAGTAGATATAAAGAAAACTATTGACTGTTTTTCACTAAGCCATTTACCAGAAATTCCTTGCGCACTAGCTGCATGTGCAAGCATCAATTTACCATTGGCATCACCAATGCAGTACTAGTTCGGAACCTACGAAGTAGAAATGAATTTAACATTTCATTCTCATCAGCATCTCTTTTCAATCTGCCTTGACTTGTTAGTTCTTACACGACCCATGTTATGTTCCTGCAGGTGACGAAATCATACTGATTGATCGTAAGATGTTTAGGGACTTCAGAAAAGATGGTCATAACTGGAAGAAGAAAAATGATGGAAGGACTGTTAAAGAAGCTCACGAACAACTCAAAGTTAAGAGTTGTTTTTCTTCTTCTTACCTTAAATCCTAAGAGATCATATCATGATTTTTTCTCTCCTTTACCAATAATGTCTGTCCTTTCTTATTGATATGCTAGGTCGGTGACAAGGACATGATTCATGTGTACTATGCCCACGGTGAAGATAACACTACCTTTGTTCGAAGGTGTTATTGGTTACTAGATAAGTAGTTGTTATTCGGCCTTTTTTCTACTATGTTTCTTCCGAAGGTTATGAAAGTAAAACATCCCTTCTATCTTCTCTTTTCTTTTTTATGTAAGGCTTTAGAGAACATCGTCCTTGTAAATTACCGTGATACACAGGAGGTTTGTCTTTTGCTACCTGTTTTTTATAACTCTCGCTTATGTAATGTTAGCAAATTTTGAATGGACCAGGGTGATTTTATTTCTAATTATATAGCCAGAGTCTTTTGATTGGTTGGCTTATTTGCACACCTTGTGAGAAATTTTGGCTGGTAAAAACTTGATATGTTCAGGCAGGGCAGCTACGCCATCAGGGGACTCAAACTCTCAATTATCGATTCCGTTGTGTCCCTGTACAATATGTCCAGCCATTGTTTCATACCTCCTCGCTCGCCTGGCATGGTGATTGGTGAACCTTTATGTTAGTGCAGACGGGCAGAAGCCAATAATAAGCCAGTGTTTCAGCTTTGAACACAGCCCAGTCCCAAACTTGCTTATCTTCTGTTTACGTCAAGCAATTAGACTCCAGGTACGCATGGATAAGACTTGAGTTCATAAGTTTTGTCTGAAGTTTGCAACCCATGAGCGTCTGTTAAAGCCTGTTTCTTTTGTTTTGTAGGCTGCTTTCAGGGGTTTACAAGCAAGGCAGTTATCACTTATCAGGTGGAGACAAAATATCAAATTGTTTACCCCAACCGAAGTATCTACCTAAACTCGAACAGAAAACCGAAACCTGATCCGGACCCGAACCCTTCCTTATACAAAGATTTATAAGTTTAGTACTTTGGAGTTTGATTATAACCAGAACCGAATCAAAATCCAAACTAGAATCCAAAAATATCTAAAATTAGTTAAATATGTTAATATTTTTTTATATATGTTAAGGGGATTTAAATATTTTAGAGGATTTAAAATATTTTTTAGTTTTCTTTATTTATTATTTTGATACTTTTTAGTTAATTTGGATAGTTTAACTAATTTTTAATTAGATTTATAATTGGGATAATTTGCAAAATACCCTAATTAGGATTTGAAATTTGAAAAATACACTGCCTTTATTTTTATTTTTAAACTACACTTTCTAATTATGAATTCACTTTTTACCCAAGTTAAATATTTTAATAATTAATATATAAATTCGAAATTAATAAAAATATTATAATTATTTATGTTTTTAGTTAATTCGTGAATCATTGTGCTTATTTCTTAGTTTTTATAATCAAACATAGGGGTATACCAAAACTTGTACCAAAACTATAATTATAGGAAAAAACCATCAGTAGTTCAAGAACAGAGAGAGAAAGAGAGCAAATTTCATGGTAACATTAAAACATAATATGTTGTAGCCGTGTTTGTGCTGCTGTTATTTGTTTGAATTGGGAGTTTCTATTTCATAGAATATAGAAAGAATCGATAGCTTTTTAATATTGTTCCTTTTAGTTTGTGAAATCAGTAATACTGGACTGTTGGATGCGGTCATTCTCTGAGGGTTGTGCACAGACCTCATGGTACGGGATGATTTAGACTACACGATAAATTGCTAGAGGAAGATATAATA
This sequence comes from Eruca vesicaria subsp. sativa, assembly GCA_932364175.1. Lineage (NCBI taxonomy): Eukaryota > Viridiplantae > Streptophyta > Magnoliopsida > Brassicales > Brassicaceae > Eruca > Eruca vesicaria. The sequence continues at coordinate 15,305 of CAKOAT010154711.1, read as the reverse complement.
ACTAATAGTTGAAACTAGGATTTCTTCTTTTTATCATCATTTTCTGAAGTCATTTTGGAGAATAGTGGTTCCAAAATTTATAATTATCAGAAGCAGAGGTGCTATATATTGTTGTGGCTTCAACAATAGTTCTAAGTACGGGGGCAAAGACATCTTTGCTAGTGTCTTTTATTTAAATATATTGGAATGCATATATTCTGATTATTGTCAGCATAACGTGTATACACACTGTTTTGCTTATTTTTGTTTGCTTGCTTATGTCTATATCAGGAATTGAGAAATATTATGATTGGGTAATTTGGTAAATTTATAAATACGTAAGTGTATTTTTCCAAAAACTTAAATAACAGTGTAATTTTCAAACTATAATCTTGTTTGAGTGTATTTCCCCAAATTTCCCCTTTATAATAACATATATTTTTAAAAAAAAAGTTTGGTTAGATCTGATCCGAACCGAATCCGGAAGAAAATGAACCGAATTCGATTCAATAATTAGTCAAACCCGAATGAGACTTCTGAACATAACACCGAAAATTTAAAAATCTGAATCACCCAAACCGATACCAAACGGGACATCAAACGTCCAGACCTAGTCTGGCCATTGGCGATAAGTTGACTCTCTTTAATCTTGGGCTTTAAAGTAATGTTAGGGCGGGCCTAATCACTCTCTGTTCCATCAACGGCGTCTTTGAACATAACACCGAAATTTTAAAAATCTGAATCACCCAAACCGATACCAAACGGGACATCAAACGTCCAGACCTAGTCTGGCCATTGGCGATAAGTTTACTCTCTTTAATCTTGGGCTTTAAAGTAATGTTCTAAGGTCTCGTAGTTATTAGGTGATATTTGGGCGGGCCTAATCACTCTCTGTTCCATCATCGGCGTCTTTGTAAGCAACCAGGTCCGGCTTAAGAAAAATTTGGGCCTTAGCAAAATGGTTACAGAAAACAAAGTTGAAACATGCAAAATGGTCTACAGAAAACAAAGTTGAAACATGCAAATGGTCTACAGAAAACATATGTGCCTTTATGGTTTATAACAGGCGAAAGAATGGGCGTTGATCCTCCATAAGAGATTTTCCAATTGTTGGAGGACACGTAAGACACTTAATGGAACTGCATACTAGCAATGCTACAGTAATGCTACTGTCAATAAAACTGCATACAAGCAATTCTCCAATGATGTTATTGTACTCACCACGAAATTTGTTGACAATGACATTAGATATGAGATCCACTACGGTGGCATGATTGGCCATAGAACCCAAAACCGGAGTTTCCTTAAAGCAAAGGGAACAAGAAAACATAAAGTAAAATGGAAAAGATATTAACAATCAAGAATGTTGCAGAGACTTCAACAATCTTCGATACAAAATTGATATTTCCATTCTCTTTCTTATGCAAAACATGCACATTTTAATTCTTAAGTACTAATCAAACAAAAAGTAAGTAGGAGAAGAAAACCATCAAATAAAGCGAAAGCAAGACTGAGGATAGTGTGATAACTACGAGTTGTGTGGAGGCTAGCATGAAAATAATCAAGAGGAGGTCAATGTCAAATATCACAAGTTTTGATGAGTTTATCATCAATGGAAGACGCATGCTGAAGACCAGGAATCATACTAGTACATGGAGAAGATGACCAAGGCGACGATGCCATAACACTGAATCTTCACGCACAGTAGTAAGCTTTATAGTCCCATGTTTAGAAGCTGCAACGTCTGATCCTGTTGGTACCATGACCGGTATAGATTCAATATCATGGAAATTGTCCATTAAATCGAGCTTCCTGGTCATATGGTGGGTCGCGCCTGTATCTAGGATCCAGACACATTCATCACTCTTACCTTTTAGGCCTGTATCTAGGATCCAGACACATTCATCACTCTTACCTTTTAGACGATCTGTTGTTGCTCCGTTGTTAACCAGTTTCTGGACTATACTCCATTGTTCATCGGTGATTCCGCTTAACCGTAGACGATCTCTGCATCCATGATGGTCACGTTTGCCTGGGTTGTTTTTGGAGTTGTGTTTAAGACTGTTGCAGTATTAGCTTTTGGCAGTGTAGAACGATCTTTAGTGATATTGTTGTTGTTGTTGTTGCTTGTAAATTTGGTATTCCGATTGGTGTTGCGGTTTCTTGCCCGATCTTCCCACCTTTCTGGATACCCATTAATTGTGAAACATGTTGAAACGAGATACAGCGAGAAATATAGTGCACACAGTAATTCCAAAAGACTCTTATCTCTTTTATTAGAAATCCTTTACACAATCTCTTACAGATTTGTTTGATCCGAATTACACGACTCGCCACGGATCGATTCCTAAAACACCCAAGTTGCTTGCCTCAACACCTGTTGATCAAGCCTACCAATTCACTCAGCTNTTTCCCTATATTTAATCATCATAAATCTCCTAATTTCGTCAACCAAACATATGGAAAATATTCCACATCATCGTTTTTAGCGTTTCCTTTATATTCTCTGAATCTTGTGTTGCACATCATTCTCCATGTGTAACACACATCACGAACCAAAGCTTTCTCACTGCAACAATCTATCAAGCTCTAAATTTTTGAGCTTACATTCTCCCCCTTTTTCACTGAGTTTTACAACTCAAGCTCACTAACCTTTAACACACTATGCTTCATACATCACACCAAAAGTATAGACTTTTACTCCCCCTGAATCAAGTATCATCTCCCCCTGCTTGAGTGAAAAACTCTTTGAAAAATTTTATGACACTTGTTAGACCATCAAAACTCTCAGCATCTTCTAGTAGAAGCCCATCGAACTGGTTCTTCAAGCTCAGTATATTGGTCTTCCATTCGAGTGTATGACACACTTGTATGCTCGTGTGACACACATTTTGTAAACTTAGGATACAGATCCTTTTTAGCTATCCATACATGTCCATACCTTCTGGGTTCCACATAACAAAGGTTCATCCTCCAAGTTCTCTCAACCTGGTTTCTCTGAGAATAACAGAAAGCAACTTTATGACCAGGATTCCCACAAAACAAACATCCATTTCTCCGAGTTATTGCAGGTTTGGGAAGGTGAACACTTGTCTGAGCTTTATGTTCCTTTTCCACATGTGCACATGTATGTGTTTTCTCAACTTTTGAGGTAGTACCTTTTTCAAACTTGAAAACATTGACTGAACTAGCTTGATTTTTTGGAGCAGCACCCTTGTAACCTAAACCCCAGTTCACCTTTGGAGATTGTCCAAGTGATAAAATGTGATC
>CAKOAT010154711.1:0-10588 GCA_932364175.1 Eruca vesicaria subsp. sativa | reverse complement strand
TTTCCCTATATTTAATCATCATAAATCTCCTAATTTCGTCAACCAAACATATGGAAAATATTCCACATCATCGTTTTTAGCGTTTCCTTTATATTCTCTGAATCTTGTGTTGCACATCATTCTCCATGTGTAACACACATCACGAACCAAAGCTTTCTCACTGCAACAATCTATCAAGCTCTAAATTTTTGAGCTTACAAAACATCCTGATGCCTCATGACCTGTGCGTCCACAAGCCGTACACTGTCGTCGAGTTGGGTCTCTGTTTCCGGGTCATGATATATCCCTTGTATATGTTGTGTTCTGTCATGAAGGATTAAGGGACCGGGTTTCTGTTGCAAAACTCATGACAGCTGGTTCTAGTGTAACTGTTGATCGAATGATTTTGTTTTGTGTGATGGTTTGATAAAGATGAAGATGCATAACATACACGGTTTACAAGTCACTGACAAGAGTTTGAAAAATACAAATTCAGACACAATACACCAACTGTCATTTTGACGGTCACAGGGCATGCAACGCTGTTGACAACGTGGTTGGCAATGTCAAGAAGTTTTTACAGATTTTTGCCTAGCGGCGGTGTTGGCAATGTCAAGGGTTTCAGCATCAGGCTTGACTCCATACTTCTTCATCACGGAAGCTTCAGAGAATTCACTCAGAAGAATCAACGCTGAAAACCAATATACAACGCAAAACCAGAAGTCAAACATTGATGAGTTATTATGTCAACGCTGAAAAGAAGAGTTAAATTAATTCTCAGAGAAATCAGCGCCGAAAAGAAGAGTTAAATTAACAAGGTCGAAAGAAGCGACGGAGACTATGCTTCTTGTTTTCTTACGCCAATGCATCATAGCTTCCTCTTACTACTATCTTCACGTGCTTCATCATCATAGTTACAAGAGTAGAGGATATTAAATACATAGTGGAAGAAGCATCGCAACATAAAAAAAAAAAAGTATTTTGATTGAAAACATAAATAAGATGAACAAAAGTGAAGAAATCATATGACATGATCAGAGACCATATACCCAATAAAAAGACGAGAAAAAAAAACGGACAACAGCAGTGCAGTTTACATGATGTCCACAGAGCTTGGAACATAAGAGCACACATGTGGGCAATTTGTGGGGAGATCTGTGCGTTCTCCTTCGAGATCCACTTGTTTGAAGTGTCCATTTTTACCGATGATGCAAGCAATGTTGTGAGTGGGGCGAACCTTACCTCTGGCTTTATCAAGAACCACTGCCACTTTGATAAGCCCTGGAGAGTGTACTATCGCAGGAGGAGAGGAGCAGGGAATTCGGGGAGTGAGGAGCAGAAGGATGACAAGTGTGAAGGTCGTTAGAGGAGTTGGGAAGCCGTTGGAGTCGTTAGAGGAGTTGGGAAGCCGTTGGAGTTTGTTACAGAGTGGAGAGTATAAATAGAAGTTACTTTGTAAATAGAGTTAGCTNGTGTGAAGGTCGTTAGAGGAGTTGGGAAGCCGTTGGAGTCGTTAGAGGAGTTGGGAAGCCGTTGGAGTTTGTTACAGAGTGGAGAGTATAAATAGAAGTTACTTTGTAAATAGAGTTAGCTTTTGACTATCTTGTAAATTGATCTAAGACGTAAGGTCTGGATCTTGGCTTGTATTGCTATTGAATAGAATACAAGAGAAGGAGGTTGGGCGGAATATAAAAGAAATTACAAACAATCTCTTATCATTTGGTGCGGTGAGCGTCTCGGAGTTTCGCGACTGAGGTGAGATGACAAGATCGGCGACGTTAGACGAATCGATGCAAAGGATCGGCGCCTTAGACAGTCACGTTGACGAATTGCGACGGAGATTCGATAATCTGGATGAACGCTTCAACCGATTCGCGGCGGTTACGGAGGTTAACAATCAATCTATGGAGACGAAGATGGATGCGCGATTTTCGAGTTTGGAGTCAACTCTTCAATCGTTTATGGCTTCGATTCAACATCAAAATCAACGATCGTCACAGCCAGAAACGAGCGAGGCGAATCAAAATCAACAAGATCCTCAAAACTTAAATCAGGTATCTCCTCGACACTTTGAACAATACCGGAAGGAATCCGAGCTAGGTTATCGGTCTTTAGAACGGAGAAGTGATGAAAGAAAAGGTTTATACAAGAAAGTGGAGATGCCGATATTCTCAGGGGTTAATCCTTTTGGTTGGATAGCTCAAGCAGAGAGATACTTTCGGGTGATGAAGTCTACACCAGAGTATCAATTGGAATTAGCTTCGTTGAGTTTGGAGGAAGACGCGTTGTGTTGGTTCAATTACGAGATTGAATATGGTGATTTCACGGATTGGTTTGATTTTAAGAGGCGGTTGTTAGCAAGATTTGCAGAGTCTTTTGAAAAAACTCCGGGAAAACGCTTGTTCAGTATACAACAAACTGGTTCGATATCGGCGTATGTACGTGAGTTTCAGGATTTGGCATCACAAGTCAAGTTAGCTGAAGCACACAAGATTGACATATTTTTCAATGGATTGAAGAGAGAAATGAAGGAGGTAGTTATGATGAAAGAGCCGTTGACGTTATCTGATCATATACAAGCAGTACTCAAGATGGAAGACAGTGAGTTCTGCCGTCTATTTTCGTCAACTAAGAGTCAGGATAATAGATCGAGCAAACAGACGACGAGTTCCAACTTCAAGTCCTTAGCCAATCCGTCACAACAAACTTGGAACAACAGAGCTAAACAAACGGAGGTTGGGGTTAAACAGTCAACTCAGGTTGCTCCATTAAAGACTCAGGGTCGTGTGAAGTTATCTGATGCGGAATACGAGCACAAAAAGAAGAACGGTCTATGTTTCTTTTGCGATGAAAAATGGTCCCGAGCTCACACCAACACTTGCAAAAACAAAAATTTACAAGTTATGATTGTGGCTCAGGGGTGTGAAATGGAGATTATTGACGAAGAATTTCATGACTCTTGTGAAGACCTCCAGGAGACGAGTACGGAAGTGATGGAAATGTCGTTATACTCGTACATGGGCTGGTCATCTCCAACTACAATGAAACTGGAAGGAATGATTGGGAAAACAAGAGTGGTGGTGTTGATTGATAGCGGCGCTACACACAATTTCCTATCACCTGAGATTATGGAGAAAGCTCATCTTCGTCTGGAAGACAGATCTTCTTTCAAAGTATTGTTGGGAACAGGTATTACTGTCACTGGTTCGGGTATCTGCAAGGGTGTAACTCTCCAGTTACAGAATGTGACCATCAAAACTGAGTTCCTGGTGTTAGATCCTGGTAGTGTGGATGTTGTTTTGGGTGTCCAGTGGTTGAGAACCTTAGGGAAGTGTGAGGTTGATTGGGAGAATCAGGAGCTATCTTTTCCTACGGCTAATGGCAGGGTAACTTTGGTTGGAGACCGCATGTTAAATTCGAAAGCGTCGACTTTGGCATCTATTTTGTCCGGGTTTGAGTTTCAGGAGGCTGGAGAATTGTTGTCTGAAGAGGTTCAGAACACCATTCAAACACCAGAAGAGATTGCGAATGTTTTACAAGAGTATATGTCGGTATTTCAAGAGCCAAAAGAACTCCCTCCTAAACGAGGGTTTGAACACAGCATTCGTTTGATTGAGGGATCTAAGGCCGTAACGGTTCGTCCATATCGATACCCGCATGCTCATATGACGGTCATCGAGCAAATGGTGAATCAGATGTTAGACTCAGGCGTGATACGTCCCAGCAGGAGTCCTTATGCTAGTCCTATTCTTTTGGTCAAGAAGAAAGATGGAGGATGGAGATTTTGCGTGGACTATCGAGGTCTTAACAAATTAACAATTCCTGATAAGTTCCCAATACCAGTTATTGATCAATTGTTGGACGAGTTGCATGGAGCTTCGGTATTCTCAAAGTTGGATTTAAGATCAGGATATCATCAGATCAGAATGAGTGAAGAAGACATTGAAAAAACGGCATTCAGAACGCATGAGGGTCATTATGAATTCGTTGTCATGCCGTTTGGTCTTAGCAATGCTCCTGCTACTTTTCAATCATTGATGAATGCAATCTTCAAACCTTTGCTGAGAAAGTACGTGTTGGTCTTCTTTGACGACATATTGGTTTATAGTGATTCTGTGGAGAAGCATTGTGAGCATTTGAAGACAGTTTTGGAAATTCTGAAACATCATTCGTTACTGGCAAATAGGAAGAAGTGTTCTTTCGCTCCGAATCATATAGACTATTTGGGTCATATCATCTCTCAAGAGGGTGTATCTACGGATCCTGCAAAGACAGAAGCTATGCAATCCTGGCCTTCTCCAAAATCAATCAAAAGTTTAAGAGGATTTCTCGGTTTAACGGGCTACTATAGAAGTTTTGTTCAGGGTTATGGAGTCATTGCGAGGCCATTGACTGATTTGCTTAAGAAAGACAGCTTTGAGTGGTCCGGGAAGTCACAGATTGCTTTTGAGAAATTGAAGTTGGCTATGTCTACAGCTCCGGTTTTGTGCTTGCCTGACTTTAAAGAACTGTTTGTTGTGGAGGCTGATGCGTCGGGATTTGGGTTAGGAGCTGTGCTTATGCAGAATCATAGACCGGTTTGTTATTTCAGTAAAGCCTTGTCGGATAGAGAGCAGTTGAAACCAATATACGAGCGAGAGTTGATGGCTATTGTTCTTGCAGTCCAAAGATGGAAACATTATCTCATGGGAAGGAGGTTCTTAGTGTATACTGATCAAAAGAGTTTGAAATTTCTGCTAGAGCAAAGGGATGTGTCAATGGATTATCAGAAATGGCTCACCAAACTTTTGGGGTTTGATTTTGAAATAATATACAAGGCGGGAATTGAGAACAAGGCAGCTGATGGACTTTCCCGCATCGAACATGAGTCTGCATATGACAATGAACGTCTCTTGTGTGCGTTAACAGTGACGTCTAACTTACAGATGCAGGACATTTTCGACGAGATTGATTCTGATGTTACCTTGCAACAAGAAATTCAGAATATAATACAGGGGAAGAGTGAGAAGAAGCATTACTCCATCATCAAGGGTCGTTTATTCTATAAGAATAGGTTGGTGATCCCGAAAACATCAAAGTTTATTGAGGTTATCTTGAAGGAGTATCATGATGGGGTGAGTGGGGGTCATTCTGGAGTGTTAAAAACCATTAAGAGAATCCAGAGGGTGTTCCATTGGTCCAAATTGAAGGAGGATGTTCACCGTTACGTGTCAGAGTGTACGGTTTGTCAAACTCACAAACACTCAACACTGAATCCTGGAGGCTTGTTACAACCAATACCATTACCTTCTCTGATTTGGTCTGAAGTATCGATGGACTTCATTGACGGGTTACCCAAGTCAGAGGGCTTTTCAGTGATAATGGTGGTGGTGGATCGCTTAAGCAAGTATGCTCACTTCCTTGCTTTAAAGCACCCGTATACAGCAACAATGGTGGCAGAGAAGTTTATTCGTGAAGTAGTGAGGTTACATGGTTATCCTATTTCTATCATCTCGGATCGTGATAGAGTGTTTCTCAGCAAGTTCTGGAAGGAGTGCTTTCGATTAACGGGTACTACTCTCAAATTTAGCACGACCTATCATCCACAGAGCGATGGCCAAACCGAGGTGGTGAATAGATGTCTCGAGTCCTATTTGAGATGTTTTACTTCGGCTAATCCAAAGCAATGGGTGAAGTTTTTATCGTGGTGTGAGTACTGGTACAACACTTCGTACCATACGTCTACCCACACTTCTCCTTTTAAGTTGGTGTATGGACGAGAGCCACCATCATTGCTGTATTTTGAAGAAGGATCAACAACAAATTGTGAATTGGAGGGCTGGTTGAAGGAACGGGATGAGATGTTACGACAGGCTAAGGAGTTTTTGATAAAAGCTCAGGCAGCAATGAAGGACAGTGCTGATAAACACCGTCGTGATCTTCAGTTTGAGATTGGGTCTTCTGTTTTCTTGAAACTTAGACCCTATCGTCAGAAATCTCTATCAAAAACTATTTGCCGGAAGCTTGCCGCCAAATACTATGGTCCTTTCACGGTTTTGGAGAGGATTGGCCCTGTCGCATATCGGTTGCAGCTTCCTGCAGAATGTAAGATCCATCCCGTGTTTCATGTTTCGCAACTGAAACCGGTTTTGGGAAAAAATCATTCTGTTCTAGAGTTGCCGTCATCAATTACGGAGGGTGCTGAGTTTGTGTTACAACCCGAGGCTTTGGCCAGTTACCGTTATGATGATGAGGGGTATTTGGAGGTCTCAGTGCAGTGGAAAGGATTACCGATACATGAGACATCTTGGATGAGAGTTAAGGATTTGAAGCGTGATTTTCCGGAGTTTGAGCTTGAGGACAAGCTCAGTTTGATTGGGGGGGGGTAATGATAAGCCCTGGAGAGTGTACTATCGCAGGAGGAGAGGAGCAGGGAATTCGGGGAGTGAGGAGCAGAAGGATGACAAGTGTGAAGGTCGTTAGAGGAGTTGGGAAGCCGTTGGAGTCGTTAGAGGAGTTGGGAAGCCGTTGGAGTTTGTTACAGAGTGGAGAGTATAAATAGAAGTTACTTTGTAAATAGAGTTAGCTNGTGTGAAGGTCGTTAGAGGAGTTGGGAAGCCGTTGGAGTCGTTAGAGGAGTTGGGAAGCCGTTGGAGTTTGTTACAGAGTGGAGAGTATAAATAGAAGTTACTTTGTAAATAGAGTTAGCTTTTGACTATCTTGTAAATTGATCTAAGACGTAAGGTCTGGATCTTGGCTTGTATTGCTATTGAATAGAATACAAGAGAGGGAGGTTGGGCGGAATATAAAAGAAATTACAAACAATCTCTTATCACACTTCCTCCTCCTCGTCAACAAAGAAACTCCCACCATTGTCAAGAAACAGAAAACCAGTGAGTGGTTTCATATCAACACTTAGGAACAGCTGCTTGTTCCACGACACTGCATTGGGCTCGATCTTGCTACTGATCCAAATCTTGACCGTGTATGGAGGCAAACTTCGTTTCTGATGTAACACAGCAAGCTGCTCTTCTCTAACACTAGAGAGAGTCACTATGTCTCCGAAAGAGTGAAAAGGCAGAGGCAGACGTGGCCCAAACCTCTCTTTTGTAAAATCAAAACAGAGTAAGAAATCACGGAGATCTGATATCTCTGTTCCTGGAGCTACACCGACAGGCTTCGCCGAACCAGTAAGTGTTGCCCTTTAGAGACACGCCACGTTGATTAAACCCTATACTCCAGTTAGGATTGACATCAATAACTTTCCACGAGTTAGAGTAAAAACTGTAAAGTTCAAACTCACGAACATGGCGCTTTAAACTCCGGTCGTAGAAATCCACAAATCTCAACACTTTGTGGCTACGAGAGCAATTATTCTCCTCCGAGTATCCGAGAGCGTACCTGTCAAATTTGTTGTAAGAATCTCTGGGTTCGATCCACCTTGTTTGCCCACTATAAGGGTTCCAAACCACAAGCCGATGGTTTGGGATGTCTTTGGTGATGCATAACAATAAACCGTCGCAATGAACGATCTTAGATATGTCAACTCCATCAGCAGCAGCAGCAGGATCATTATCGTGGTCTACGCTAACGAGCTTACCTATACGCTCTATTGATGGTGGAGTGAGGAGATCAACAACCCTCATCAAATAAACCTTATAGTCAAGCAGCATCACCACCTTCCTCTTCTGATTCTTACCTAGGTGCTTCTTTATAAAGTCATCATCTTTGCTTAAAGCGTTCCACTTTTTACAAGTAGATCGTACTCCTCCCAGAGATGTCACCGGGAGCCTAGACAGCACCTTCTCCGTCACATCCCTTGGAAGGTCAGATATCATCATCGTAGCTTTTGTTCCAATGATCGAATCTCTTATTTCCAAATAACCTTTTAAAAATTAGGGTTTATTATATATATATATAGAGATGTCAAATTTGGACCCGTACTGGGACAAACCCGGTAAGACTTGTGGAGAGGCGGGTTTGGGCCAGGGGTTTGAGAGGCGGGTTTGGGCCAGGGGTTTGGGCCAGTGGGCCTAGCGGGATGGATCTTTGCGGGTTCGGGTTCAATGGCGAGATGGCATATTTGACCCGCAGGTAACCTAATGTCCCGCACACCATTCTTAATTCCCTCCACCACCTGCAAACAAAACAAAGGAGAGTGAGAGAGAGCAACAGATCAGCCTCAACCGATGAATGGATCTCCGACGATTTCAGGAGCTCCGGTGACAACGGATTGTTACGCGCCAAGGACTCCGCCCGGTTTTGGAGGGTCATCTTCTTTTCTTGAAAGTTGTGATAAGATTGTTGATCTTGAAAGACTTTCCATCGTAGAAGATGATCCTCCATCATCGGCCGGGAATGATCTTGAGCGACGGATCTTGAGTCTCCCTCCTTCTCTCCATGCATGTCACCGAGGTAGTGAAAGACTTTGTGGTAAATGTCGATTCTTTTAATCTTGTTATGCATCTTTTCTAACTAATTGTTCTTCAAATTTCAGGTACCTTCAACTTGTTCCACCGGTGAGGAGTCCTCCTGCTTCGCTTCTCTTCCGGCAACGTCCGATGAAATGAAGGTGAGTCGGTGATGACCTCCTCTTCAAGCAGTTAAGAAAATATTATATAATTTTCTAATTAATTCTTAATTATAGATTATATAATATTAATAAATTATAATTAATTCTTAATTATAGATTATATAATTATTTAATTTTAATAAATTTAATTATGTTTAATGGTATGTTAATTTGGCTTTATTTGTTTTGTGTTTTGTCTTGAGATGATGGATTGATGGTGAACAAGGATGCAAATCGAACTAGTTCAAACAACGCAAGGTCCAATACTTAGCTCCATTACTAAGGTTAGTAACTTACTCTCTGGAACGTAGATTGGGGTTTTAATTTGGTTGCTTTGTGTAGGTTATCAGATCACTCTCTTGTTTAGCTTTCCTTGAGTACATTATAGTTTTACATTATAGTGATTTTAAAGAATCTGAATAGTAGATGCTTCATGTTTATTAATTATGTGAACTTGGTTGTATAAGGAAGCAGCTTGCAGCATCAGGAAGTGTTCTGGAGTGGTCTCCAAAGTCAAGCATGGTCGGATATATTACATTGACGTATGTCTCGCGGGACAGCCCGCAAAAGAGTGTGCATTTGACAGTATGGGTTTGAGACGATCTTTTGGAGACCACAGCCCGCGCGGGTCTGACCCGCTGTGACCCGCAGAAAGATGAGCTCGCTGCGGTACGGGATGGAACGGATCAATCCGTTTGACATCTCTATATATATATAGAGAGAGAAATAGCTACATTTTTTTGGTAATTTACCTTTTTCTTATAATGCTCCTAGTCCATTGCGATTCCTAGGTTGCACCAATATTTCTATTTATCCTGCAGCTACTTCCGTTAAAACTTTATTGTGTTTTTTCTTTATGGATGTTCTAATGCAAGATCAAATCTTTATTTCTGGATACGACCATTCCGATAGCTGTAAAAACCATTTTTTGTTTAATATTTTTGTAACGACCCGAATCCAGTTTTGGAATTAATAGCGGGCTAAGGTCCATACTTATTCCCGCAGGCCCAAATAATGTTAGAAAGCCCAATAACTTTTATTTATTAATTCCATCCCCAGTCATCAGTTCTTGTTTGCAAAATTCAGAAGGAGAAAGAGAGAGAGAGAGAGAGAGAGAGAGAGAGAGGGAGAGAGAGTGAGGTAGAGAGAAAGAATTGGGAAACCTCCCTAGATCAACCACCAGAGCTCGCCACCGGAACCACTGCACGCCATGATCATGTCCAGCTCGTCAACACCATTCGCGGCCATAGTAACCACCGGAAATCGCAGTGAGTTTAAGGTTTGTTTTGTCCGTTTAGTAAATCGTCGATAACTTCTGAACCGTTGAGAATCTCGTGCATGCAAGGCCACCACTGTGTTCTACTCGTCGAGACGAAGCCGTAGACACCAAAAACGCCTCAATCGGAGTCCGGATGAAGCCGTACGCGCCACCGCAAGATCAGCCTCCGCGCGCGCGTAAAGTGCACGCGCCGCCGGACCACCGCCGGAGCCGCCGCCGGACCGCCGTGTCTCCGCCGCCGGACCGCCGCAGCTCTGCCACCGGACCGCCGCCGCTCCGCCGTCGCCGCCGGTGACCGTCGCCGGTGACTCGGTCAACTCGGCCGAGTCAACTCAGCGAGTCAACTCGGTTGACTCGGTCAACTAGTTGGTTTGACTGGTTTGATCGGTTTGATTGAATTGCGATTTGGTTAAGGTAAACCGGCGGTTAAAATCAATTGAATTTTGGTTAGGAGTAAACCGAATTGAAATTGATTTGGTTTTGGTTCAATTGAAATCGAATCCGGTTAAGGAAAACCGGCTGGTCCAATTCGATTTCAATTTGGTCAAGGGTTGACCGGCTTGGGTCAGAGTTGACCGGCTTGACCTTTGACCAGCGGGTTGACTTTTCTGTAATCGCCCGTTTTCGACCGTTCGAAGGTCAATCTGACTCGGAATTTCGATCTGATTTCAGATTTGGGATCTATTTGAGCAGCTGGAGTTCATAGATACCACATTTCCCCAGTTGCTAAGGTGAGGGTCTACTTCCGAACGATTCGTACGCGATTTAGAACTTTAAAT
>CAKOAT010154600.1:47681-68375 GCA_932364175.1 Eruca vesicaria subsp. sativa | reverse complement strand
ATGTATGAAAAAGTCGCCGCCTCGCCAACTCATTCAACAACTTCATCCTCTCTTCTTTTCATTTTTTTTAAATACATGTCTTTGTTTTCTAAGACATTGTCATAATGCGTACCAGATATTTGTTCTTGTATATTCAAAGGAAATTAAGCGAATTGCTCAATGATGGTTCTTGATGTAAATTATATGAACCCATCCCCCTTATGAGAGCTTCCTATTTGTTTTATATGGTTTCTACCTAACAGTATGCTGATAACATGCATGGGTTTGTCAAATTCAAATAATGTATATCATGACTATTGTAATTTTTAGTTGACAAAAGAACAATTAACTGAAGCAAATATCAGCTCAAGAGAATTCAATTCTGTTTTCAGCTATGTTTTTCTCCAGAGACATTAAAATTGTCACGGAGTTATATTCGTGTATTTTGTAAAAATATATTAGAGTTGACACCGTATTATTTTATGTTATATTTTATGGCTAGCTGGGATATGTTTAATACATTTTCTCACCGCAGAAACGATCCCCCACCCCCCTATTTTTATGAATTTATGAGTGGATCGAGTTTGAACGTTTGAACAAGACTTTATCAATACAAGTTCTATTAAAACTTATGTGTTCAATCAAATATAAAAGCTTTTGTGAACTAAATCTCACTATTGTATAAACGGAAGGTTTATTATAAACTTACAAGCAATTATTAGACCCAAAAAAAAACTTACAAGCAATTAGCAATGTGTTGACCAAGGACTAATTAAGTTAATTATTCAAACTTCAACAGTTTTCAGTTTTGAGAACATTGTCGAAGCCATTGGGTCAGATTCTTTTGTTTTTGCATTTTTATAACTTCTTCGTCCGATTCGGTCAGAAGTTCTACAAAAGAAAAAGATGAACAAGTATTCAAAATGACATCCTAACTCTTTTAGAAATAAAATAAGGTAAGAATATATGCCTAACACGTTCCATGGCTATTTTAATAGTTGTCAATAATCAGAAACATATCAGAAAGTAACTCATAAAAGCGAAATGGTCAAGAAGATAACATACACCACATAGTATATACTGAGTTAGATAGGGAGCTTCTAGAGGCGGTCCAGAGCGTACCATGTTGGTTTGTTGAGATTTGGTGGTTATTATCGTGCGTCCATTAGCTTTAAATTTTTAAAGAAATAATAAGCTACAAAATAACGAACTATATCCCATATTATTAAATAAATAAAATATCCAATTCACAAAAATTTACTTTTACTGTCATGGTGAAATCCTTTTTTATTTGCTTCTCAAAAGTATAACCTAGTGATCAATCCAATTTGTGTTTTGAACAGAATTGCCAGATAAAAACAAAGGAAAAATTCTCAAGCTATCAGATAACCAATTTGGCAAAAGCATGTATATTTACAGATTTACTAACAAAAAAAATTGCTAAGCTAGCAAATATCCACTTTGGTAGAAGCATGGGATTGTTTTGCAAATTTATTCCTAGTATATTTGTTAAGCTATGCACGTTAATGAATGAGATTAAAAGAAAAAGGTTAAGTAGACTGAATATCTGGTAATACTCGTGACAAATCGAAACAGTTCATAATCGACTTTTGAGTACTAAATTCTTTTTAAAAACTTTTGATTACTATGTACATTATCATATATGAAAGCATGTACATCTGCTTCACATGCTAAGCTTAAGCTTGCTAATCCCATTTTAACAGATTTAGGCCCATTACAGAATATCTGGGCTCATATGCAACATATTACGTCACAAAACTGGGCTTATGAACTCCCCATAAATGTACAAAATGGGCTTAAGAGCGGCCTACTATGGTCTATAATCTGGCTAATGAACAGCTGAACAACACAGAACTTGGCTTCTCTAACCGACTTAGATGTAACTGCACAAGAGAGGCAACAAGCACTTTACCATATCACATGTTTTAGACAATAAACAAAAGAATGATGTCACTAATTTCTCTCTCCCCCAACGCTACAGGAACTCAACATACGAATGTTTTAGCTTCTTTTCTTTGGACCTGGGGAAAAACAGCTCACAGAGTCGTTTACAGATACATTTTGACATGCATGTATCATGTCCAATTCTCAATGGGCCTAAAAACTATTAATTTAATAATATATTATATCAAATAATAATACACATCATCCTTATTAAGTGCTGGTCCATGTACCTCGACCGATACTCAGCCTCATAAATGACGCACACACACAGAAATTGTTTCTTTTTCTATTAAAATGGAAACCAAAATATCTTAAACCGGCTATCTCTTACGTGTGTGTCTATACTCGATCATGTGACCTAAATCTATAAACCAATCCAGGCCAGATGCAACTTAAGTCTTATCTCTTTAGATAGACACTTCATGAAGAAGACGCGTCAATTCACTTTAAAATTCACTTCCAAAATTTGATAG
The DNA here is from genome assembly GCA_932364175.1 of Eruca vesicaria subsp. sativa. Classification (NCBI taxonomy): domain Eukaryota; kingdom Viridiplantae; phylum Streptophyta; class Magnoliopsida; order Brassicales; family Brassicaceae; genus Eruca; species Eruca vesicaria. The sequence continues at coordinate 65,958 of CAKOAT010154600.1, read as the reverse complement.
CTCATTTCATTTAATGTAAAGATGATCAAAGAAACAGCAGGTGGGTTTCTAAAACAGTAAGCTAGCCAGGAAAAATAAGGAATATAAAGATAATGTTTGACTATAAATGGAAATTAATTAACATTACCTTCTAGAAGACTTTAAAATACATGTATAAATACGTTATGCATGTTGCATAGTCTTAGTAAGTAACAATAACAAAAAAAAAACGGATTCGAGATTTCTAACACATATATTTCTCTCTAAACAAACAGAAAATGGAGGAAACAAAAAAGAGTTTGCTTGATGATGCTTTTACAAGTGCAATGGCACTTACCAATTCAGGTGTACCTCAAGTGCCTGATCGTTACGTTCTTCCACCATCGCAAAGGCCAGCTATTGGTTCAAGCACAAGCATCAGAGATGATACCACACTTCCTGTGATTGATCTCTCTCTTTTGCACCAACCTTTGCTTAGACCCCGCGCAATTCATGAAATCAACATGGCCTGCAAGGATTTTGGTTTCTTTCAGGTAATTGTTACATTATATTACATATGCAATATCTCAAAGTGTTTTTACATGTTATATTTCATGCAAGTCATGTCTCGTTTTCATCAAACCAATCCCACTTGCAGATATGACTTAGAAAGACGGTTATTGTCTTCTTGTATTTATGTCATAAGTAATAAAGTCCATAATCATGAAAGAAATAAAAGAAAGGACAAAATCATCAATCTAAGTCTTAAATGATAACACAAACTGCATGCATGCATGTTTTATCTACTTATAAAATCCCTAACTTCTACTTCCCCTTACAGGTTATAAACCATGGGATACCATCATCAGTGGTTAAAGATGCCTTAGATGCAGCAACACAGTTCTTTGACTTACCTGTGGAGGAGAAGATGCTTATGGTGTCATCAAACGTTCATCAGCCAGTAAGATATGGCACAAGCATTAACCATTCAACAGATAAAGTTCACTACTGGAGAGATTTCATCAAGCATTACTCTCATCCTCTATCAAAGTGGATTGATATGTGGCCATCAAATCCTCCATGCTACAAGTAAGCAAAAAAGGAAAAAAAAAATACTATCTACAGTTTTCATTTTGTAATTAAAATTTTGAGTGAAAACTGATTGTACTCTTTTCCTTTTAGGGATAAGGTGGGTAAGTATGCAGAAGCAACTCACTTGCTACATAAGCAACTAATAGAAGCTATCTCAGAAAGCCTAGGGCTGGAGAAAAAATACTTACAAGAACAGACTGAAGAAGGCTCACAAGTCATGGCAGTGAACTGTTATCCAACATGTCCTGAACCTGAAGTCACCTTGGGAATGCCACCACACTCAGACTTTGGCTCGCTGACCATCTTACTTCAAAGTAGCGAGGGACTCCAGATAATGAATTCCAACAAAAACTGGATCAGTGTGCCCTATATTGAAGGAGCTTTGATAGTTCAGCTGGGAGATCAAGTAGAAGTGATGAGCAACGGTATATACAAGAGCGTGATTCATCGTGTAACGGTGAACAAAGATGTCAAGAGGCTATCTTTTGCAAGTCTTCACAGTTTACCTCTACACAAGAAGATAAGTCCAGCACCTGAGCTACTCGATGGAAACAATACAGCAGCCTACGGGGAATTTAGTTTTAATGATTTTCTTGACTACATCTCGAGCAACGATTTTCTACAGGAAAGATTCATCGATACACTTAAGAAGAAGAGCAGCTCCTGAAGATTATGGCAAACAATATTCAACAGAGCAAATTTTCTTTTGAATACGATATAGTTTGATCACATGAATTTTGTAATCCTTAGGTGCATCACTGTTGTATCTACTAAATGCGAACAACAAACCAATTAATTTTTCTGCATGAAAACAAATAATCTCTTGTTTATTATATCACATACAATATAGTAAATGAAATGTCCCCAATATTTTATTTCTACTCCTTTGAATAGAAAATGGTGTTAATCTTTTGTAAAATCTGTTCATATCAAAGCACAATCAAATAACTATTAATTTCTTAAAGATTCTATTAGTTTATGATCCAGATATATGGATGTCCTCGTTTGAAAGAGTGAAGAAACATCTATATGTTAAGAGTATCTCTGTTTCTTATTTCTTGCTTTCCATATTGGTGCTTGATTTGTATATCACATTAATATTAACAAAAAGTGAGTTGTTATGATTCATATACAACATCAGAAACACAAGCAGTTCTTGAGCCAAAGATTAGGATCAAAGGGAAACAAATCAGCGGATCTGAATTGTTCTCACAAACTATGTAATCCGTCAAGGCTTGAGTCCAATTATAAACAACAGTAGATTATTGATTATTAACCAAAGTGGAGAAGCAGATCGTACAATATGATATAAAAATTGCATATATATATATATACTTACTGAAAATCAATAAAGATGGTACAGTTTCCTCCGGCGACTAGTTAACGGTGCTCGAATTGTTTCCACTAAAGCTCTCTAACTACAGCCTCTGCCTCTCGATTCCGGCGGCAATTTCTTGGTTTTTTGTTTGTTGTTCTTGTTTGTCTGAAGATTTTTCATATTTTCAAGATTATCTTGATCAGCTTCGTCTTTTCTTTAGTTTTTACCGTAACTACTTTATCTTTAGTTTTTTTAACCACAGTTAATTTACTGATTAAAAACTTAACCATTTACAAATTTTAGACGAAATACCAGTTGTGGTCGTAGCCTACGGTACAAGTGACACATATATAAAACTCACAGCTAGCCTAGCCATATAATATCATAAACATGACTCCGAATAATTTTTTTTAACTGACTTTCCATTACTCGGAATATTATCAAGGAGCAAACCATCTCGTCCAAAATGGAATCATGAACTAATTTTGCATAAGCGAAAAATTATCATTTAAAATATTGTCAGAACAGAATTTTGTTATTGGTTATTAACATTCAATTAGAAAAAAAAAGATGTTACGGTAAAATGATAGTACTTTTACATACTTAAATAGAGGAAAAAGCTTCCAATTCTTTTTCATCGATATGTGAATCATAAATAAAGTGACGATGGACGTTTTCCAAACTCGGATATGCATTTTTTCATGCATGCGAGCTCATGCAAATTATGGAGTATTTATAAATTTATTTTCAGAACTGTAATTGACGAATAGTGTTGTGGAAACACACTTATAAACTGAAAATATTCTTTCAAAGTAAAACTTTTAAAAGAAAAATTTATGAGAAAAATACTTTTACAAATTAAATTAAAGAATTATGTTTTATAAAAAAAATAAAAAAATAATTCGCTTTATAAATTCCTAATACAAACTAGTGTAAACAGAAATTATCAAATGACATAACTACTTATATATATATATATATATATATATATATTATTGAATGATTGTATAAATTTTATTAGAAATTATTAGTGTTTATGAATAATATTGTACACATTAACTAGTTTATAAAACTACACACGCTGACATATTAATCTGGTATTTCTGATAGATTTATTATTGGTTTTAGTGTGATATTACATTCGTCATCGTTCATAGCTATCATTCGTCATCGTTCCTAATTGTTGAATTTCTACTAGATACAACAATATATAATATTTCTCCTCTAGAACATACAGTGTTATGGTTTGTTAATTTAAAGAATGCTATCTTTCTTTGATATCCAAAATATAGAGCTTAATTTTTTTTGACAAAATTGACAAAAGGTCATAGCACAAACTGCAATTGAAAATACCACATTTCAAGGAGAAAATTCAAGATTTCACTTTATATATTAACCGGGCCAAGCAGAACAAAAATCCAAATATAAATAGCATTTAAGTTTTTATACATAGTTTTAAAAACAAGTTACTAGTCAGAAGATCAATGGTACAATGTGATAAACCGAACATTTGTCGACATTTGGCTTACCTTATCTACAGTTATAGCTCTGATCACTTGGTCTTCAAATATGTAACCTTCGTGCCAATGCAAGTTAGCTAACTCACACAACATGTAGTAACAAACAAAATAATAAAAAATCCTCAATTGTTAACTGTTGAAATTTCATACTCACAATCAGTTTTTCAAGGAATACTATAGAAAATAGATAAGCCGATTAATCAACTAAAACATGTAGGATGAGGAAAAAAAGAAAATTAAATTAATTTCTAAATTATGCAAAAACGAATGAAAATCCTTCTTAAAATCCCTGTATTTTATTCACACTCCATCTTTAAAAGGAAAAAAGATATTCATTTTTCACTCTGTAACCATGGATGGAGAAGAAAAGAAAATCATGAGGGCGTGAAAAGGATCGCTTAAAACTAAAGGAGAACAGTTACCAAAAAAACCTAAAGGGGAAAAAAACAATTAAAAAGGATTGAACTTTGTTGAAGCTAGAATGTGAAATCTCCAGCTCGGACTCGAATGTATATATGCATCTGAGCAAGAGCAATGTCTAAGTACGTGCCTACATTCATAAATATATATACAGTCCTGAATCATTAGTTTTCAAGATATATAAATGTAAGGAAAACAGCAGGCGTGCATGAATCTGTCTTTGTTTCAACGGTGGAAAGTACCCAAGTTCATCCAATTATGCTTGTATTACTAAAAGCAGATATATTAATGTACATCACGAATTTGGCATTTATATACGTCATTCAACCAATAGGGTTGTTGGTTTAAAGGTCAAAAAAATGTATTTGTATGCAAGGAATTGCCTACTTGCATAGTATGCCCAGAGAACCAGTTAAAGAATTGTCGCAATTTTCGCTTTTACTTTTTAATTTGTTTGTTTCGATATACATGATTTAATTCGTATGAATAAATTGATAGGAAACTTCTCGTCGGATCAAATACTCAATCGTGCACATTAAAAATATTTCTAAAAAGTTAGTTTTATGATATTTTCTGCTCGATTGAATTTTTTTTTCTCAATGATATTGTCGACATTTTTTTAACAAATCCTACCTTATCATATCATTTTCATTTTTCAAGACTGTATTTTTTGTGGGAGTATTAATTCTTATATCAGAAGTTTAACTTAGACATGAATAATATATTTTGACCAAAAATAAGGACATGAGTAATATACAAAAAGTTATGGTTAATCCATTCACTTAAGTTTTGAAGTTGAAAGCTGATGTTAATCCCTAATTTAACATATTGGATTCAAACTTATCATGGACTTCAAATTTAAAATCAGTTGGTGATAAATATATAGACTGGTCTAATCTTTTATATATTACTTATGTCCCAATTAAATTCCTAGTATAAAAGTTTATATTCTCACACTTTTTGATCTTTAGAATCATATTTTTTCACGAACAAGACAATCATTTAAGCTCTGCAAACAGAACAAATCAAGTGCACGATTGAACTAGTTGCATGCGTTTATAGATATAGCTATTTTAGTTAGTGCGTACTTCGCATTTATATTGTCAATGTGATGTATAAAGAACAATCAGTTACAAAAAAAAAAAAAAAAAATGTATAAAGAACAAAGCAAATTCCGTTCGAGAGGAACGTAAGAGACAGCACAAGTTTGTCTGTTTTTGGTAAGAATATTATATAAATACAGCATCTGTCGGTTTGCAAACTCAGTTTCAACATGCAAAATGCAAGTTTTTTTTTTTGAACTGATTTTTGCAAAATGTAAGTATTTAATGTCTTTGACGCCAACATATTCTATAATAGTAGATTCTACTTTGTTTGACAATCTTTCCAAAACAGGAACAGACTACTATAGTTTTGTGAAAACCACTGTCCACGTCAAAATAATTGCTAATATTTATATATAAAAGTTAGTGCCAATAAAAGAAACTAGTACTTTGAACCCTGCTTTATTTGCGGGTTTCTGCACGTAACGTATCCACTTTTGTTTCATGACGAAAAGCGTTTGATACAAGTCAATTTATTTTAATTGGAGAGTTGTTTTTTGGCTAATATTTTATTTGGAGAGTTGAGACTTGAGGCCGAATTTATATTAATCTTTGAAATATGTGAATCATTAGATGAACCCTAAATTGAATGTACACTACATATTTAAAACAGATAAACACTTTGTATATTCTAGAAATATTGCTAGTCCAAGTTTGGGCCAGAAATATCTAGTTTTCAATGTTGAAAAAAAAACTCTAGTTTTTCATATATTGATCAAAAATGGTTCATAATCGTGGTATTCGTCAATCTAGTGGCGACATGCATGCAACGAATTCACCGCTTTATATATATATATATATATATATCACTTTTATCCACCGTTTTTCAGTCATTTAAAGTTCCAAATTTTAAAGATTTTAGATTATAAAAATTCAGAAACTATATGATATAAAGAAAATAGTAACCCGTTAAAATTTATGTGTTGTGATAGATATGATGCCAATATTTTCTGACCTATCTAGAGAATTAGAGATGCTAGCTCTACTTGTACAACTTTTTTTTCTAAAAGAAAAAAAATATTAGGTCTGAGTTTCATCAGTTGTGGGGAGAGATTAAACGACTGATTCTTGTCCTAATCCAAAGAAATTATGAGCTTATTGTCACAGATTGATTTCTCGCACCTTTCATCCTTGTGATTGTTAAGTCAATCTTTCAGATAAACTGATCAATACTTAGAAAGAGAGTAGGATATTTTTAGAGAGAAGGTAAAGCTTTTAGAAATTGTTTTCTCTTATTCTGAATAAATTACAAATGAAGATCTTACTCTATTTATACACAACAACCTTTTCAATGAATGGTTCAGACTAAAGCGATCTACCAGTTCAGATCTTTTTTCTCTTTGGAAGTAATTTCACCATGAAGCACTTTTGTTTTAAGCTAATTACTCCTTAAGTATTCTACACCCTTCCACACTACATTGTTCTTAATATTGTTTTATAATTAGATATTTTACAAAAGTTTAACACTTAAGAAAACTGCTAAACAAGGTCGGTTCTCGCGGTACCGACTCGTCTTACTTCAAAAGTTGGGGCGTGACATTATGCCTATAACTTCTTGAATTCAATAAAAAATTATTTTCACGAGAATATAAAAATCAATCACGTTGATTCGGTTGGGCTTAGTTTAAACAAAATGCATAAAAATATGCTTATAACTTCTTGAATTCAATAATAAAAAATATTTTCACGGGAATATAAAAATCAATCATGTTGATTCGGTTGGGCTTAGTTTAAACAAAAGTGAATACGAATATCTGCATAGAATTTAAATGGCCTTTACTAAACTAAAGGAGCCCAGATATTTTACCAACTTTATTTCGGAATAATTCATCACCTGTAAATACCCAAACGTTTGCGTATTGTGCTAATCGTAGTCTCGTCTCACCCTTTTGTTGATTTTTAAAATATGTTAATACTAGGATAAGATCCGCGCCTTGCGCGGAATGAAACTATTATTTTTATTATGTTTTGAAAAACGAAACAATAGTTCGGTTTCATTCGGATTAGAGGTGTTCAATCCGGATATCGGGTTTCGGTTCGGCTCGATTTTTTGGTATTTCGATTATTAAAATATAACTACTATTCTAAATCTATGTGTACTTCAGTTTCATTTTGTTTATATACCATCGGTTTTCAGTTTATTCAATTTTATACCAAAAACATGATTATTTAGTTTGAGATCATATTATATATTATACAAATATATAATATGATCATATTTAGAGTCATATTGTCACATAGTCAATTATTTAAAAAATATTATATATTTAAATAAAAGAATTAAAAACAAAAAGGCTTCTATCATCTAATAAAATGATCAAATCTAGAATTAATATCAAAACACTAAATTTTGAAAATAAAAATAAAAAAAAAACAAAACAGAAGCATGAAAGAAAAGTTTTTATATTCTTCCATATTTAATGTTCATCAAACCAATATGTCTTCGATTGAACACAACTCTGTTTGTTTAAAGATAAAAAAAAGTTGTAAAGAATTTCAACTAATTGTTGTCTATCAAATTTATAATCTTTACTTCAATTTAGTTACTGTTAAAAAAGAAAAAGATCAAAATAAGAAGTCTAAATTGTAATAAATTGTTAGCTATTTACAAATTATAATTATAGTTCAACTCATGTAACAAATAGATATTCATGCGTCGTTATAAATATATACATNAAGAATTTCAACTAATTGTTGTCTATCAAATTTATAATCTTTACTTCAATTTAGTTACTGTTAAAAAAGAAAAAGATCAAAATAAGAAGTCTAAATTGTAATAAATTGTTAGCTATTTACAAATTATAATTATAGTTCAACTCATGTAACAAATAGATATTCATGCGTCGTTATAAATATATACATATTTACATGTTTCAGTTTAATCGGTTATAAATCAAATCATATCCAAATCCTATGGTTTTTGTAAAATCACATTCATTCGGTTTGTATAGTATATACCAAAAATAACCATATTATCGATTGTCAATATCTTTTAAAAATATAAATTAAAAAAACTAAGATATTTAAATCATTGATAACAAAAAATTTCAATGTGAAAATTTTAATAATTTAATCATTTATAAATGTTCTTGAATTTATTGAGGATTCTGAAATTAAAATATTTATGTAATCTTATATGGTATATAGTTTAATCTGTATATATATTTGTTTTATTATTGAATGATACCTTTTAGTTATATGGTTTTAAAATCATGTATATCTTTTTATAATAAAAATATTAAACTATTGATCATTAATTTTTAACATAATAATTTTAATAGTTTAGTTATTTATTCTCGTTTTTTTAAATTCAAAATATAACCTATACGAAAAAATCTAAAGTTTAATTTTATAGCTAATTTGATTGTTTAATTTATTTTAATAATATAAAATTAAAGAAAAATGATGGAGGATATATAAACTGTTATCAAATATTTATTATTAGAATCATTAAGTGTCATATATATATATTACTCATTTATGGTAATTCCGTAGGTTTTATTTATGGAAAGAAAATAAAATATTAATATATCTAGGGGAACAATCATAAATGCTTCTATCATAAATATCATATCATATAATTTGACCAACAAATGTATCTAGCGAAATATAAAAATCGAATGTGGACCTACTTATTTTTCAATTGAATGTAATTGATTACCTAATTGAGTGACACCTAAGCATGGAGTCTTTTTAATTATTACAAAATTGAGGTTATAATTTTTTAAATGTTTCTCATTTTTTAAAGAATTTTTTTCTTCTGCCTTATTAGGTCGAATGAAATAGTAGGTGATAGTATTAATAGGTAAGGGGGCTTCCATAATTACTATTAATATTTACGATTTGCATATATTAATTTTTACATAAATTCCGAAGTTAACATATTAAGTTTTACATTTTACATATACACTTGCCTTTACCATTAAGTTTGAACTTGGTCACAAAGTATTTTCCATTTTACATATACACTTCCATAAATTAAAAGGAATGAAGTTATTATAGTTAATATATGCAAATCGTTATCAATTACCTACTATAATTATGATTTCGTATATTTTCCTTTTCTTCCATGGCATGTATTAATGTGTCCGCAAATGTTATGACCCGGTTACATGCGTGGGATATATATATTAATGTAAACTCTGTTATATGCGTTACATGCATCTCTAATTATTTTTCCCTAGCAAATTTCAATTGAACCTAAAGCTGCCACGTCAGTTTAATTGATATGCTAATTGATTGACAACTAAGCAAAATTACTTTTTAATTATTACAAACTTGAGGTTAGATCTTTTCAAATGTTTCTCAATTAATATATAGGGGATATATGTTTTAAATATTTTAATATATTTGTAGATTATATGATAAACAAAAATAATTCAATAAAACGGCTACTTTATTAGAGTATCTGATATTTTGCTGAACATATTTTTCTTTTTTTAATAATCTGATGTATCCTGACACTCATCAAATTGAATCCAGATTAGCGGTGAGTGTCCGTATCAGCCTACGTTATCAGCCGGAGTACGCCTCGGTCACCGGACGCTGAGAGAGCCTAGATTTTAAAATTTTCATCATGTATTTTGCCTCGAACATATTACATTTTTCATCATCATATATATATATGCAGTGACAAAATTTTAAATTTAAATTATATTTAAAAAGCTTTGCTAATATTTAAGATATTATTATTATATACCAACATTTAAATTAAAAAATAATTTAGTTAAACATAAAATTAAGATAAAATTAATAATTTGATTTATTTTAAAATTATATTTAAGTTATCTTTATAATTTAGATAGTTTTTTGTTTATTTTCTTAGTTAAGATATATTAAATTAACTTGTATATAATCAAAAAAAGTTTTGATAATTTTTATAATTATCAAAATATAAAACTATAAAGAATTTCCAAAATTTGTATATATCAAAAAGAATCAACTGATATTATGATTAAAAATATATTTAAAATAATATAAATTTAGAAAATCTTGTTTAGTAATAAAAATATATAAATAATATTTTGAAGTTTTAACATATTTTATATTTCTTTTATTATGTTATTTAATGATATATATGAATATATATTTTGCTAATGATAATTTATGAATTATTATCATATTCTCAAAAGTTTACTACAAATAAAAATTAACATTAAATATAGTTGTGTCTATATCACATTAGCCATAAATTTTGTCATTAATTCTAGTATGTCATTATCAGTTTTTAGTAAAAATAAATATAGAAATGTTGTCTTAAATTACTTCGTAAATAATGTATATTGTGTAGAGATGTATTACAACTATTGATCTAGTAGTTCTTTTTCTACCCTTGGATCCTCTAGTGCAAATGATGTAGCCACATCTGCATGAACGTTTTGTTTCAAAGAGCTAAAAATTAAGTCAATGGATCCTGTAGCTGTTGACAACAGATACAGATAGTTTTTCGTTTCAGATTTTTATAAGCAACTCTGAATATTGTTTCTTGCTATTTTCACAAGGGGTGATCATAGCTGAAACAAAGATGACTAATCAAATTCAAAATAACGAGAAAACCAATGATCTCAAATTCTTGGTTTAGATTTTTTAATGAATTACGAGTCAAGATATGATTGGATCTATTGGACGGTGGAACATTTTAAACATAATGGTTTAGTGAAAAATGAAAAGATTTGAAGGTAATCAATGGACTTGGTCAGATACAAAAGACGGCTGGATTTGGAGTTTGGACCAGCTTTGTGGACTCTTACGGATCCGTAGAAATTTGTACATTGGACCAATTTCTATGTTTGACATCTAAGGTTATATAGTAGTATATTGGAATATTACCAATATACCACCAGTACTGTATACCAACCTAATTACATCATCAAATAATACCATCTTATAATTTCTAACCCTCTCTTGATGTTATTTTTAGTATTCATCGTGTTTGAGTGGTAATACCTTATTTATTAAAACTAGACTCGTGCAATAAAGTATACATGCAACTAAACTGCCTAATGCCTATCTTCCCCATTTATAGTTAAAAAGATTAAGGTTTACTTTGCTAAAGAAAACAGTATGGTTTATTAGACTACTAATAACGTTTACACACTTTAGGAGCATAAATTCACAATCTACAACTTATTAAGGTTAAACCATCAAAATATGTTTGCACAATAAATTGATAATAAAATTGTGTTACAATTTGTTCAAAAAAATTGTGTTACTATTTGTTCAAAAAAATTGTTACAATTTGTTCAAAAAAAATTGTGTTACAATTTGTTCAAAAAAAATTGTGTTACAATTTGTTCAAAAAAAATTGTGTTACAATTTGTTCAAAAAAATTGTGTTTCAAACAAATTATATCTCCTAAGTCCTAACCTTTTTGGTCAGCAATTGTATCTTCCGTCTAGTTTTTACTATACGAAAGTAACAATTTTTGAACTGTATATATATGGTCATATCTAACTTCATATTTGTTGCATTAATTAGAGAGTGTGAATCGGCTTCAATCCTGAATTAAGTAACATATATCATCAGCATTTATTAGTTTTTTTTGGTAAAATCAGCATTTCTTAGTTAAAACTGCACTTTCACATTTAGCTATGGTTCGCAATTAATTGGCTTGAAAAGAAATAGAGAAGAATCAGTAATCATTTGGAAGCAAAGGGCAAAAAGTAATCAAACGCAATAATTTAAGTGGTTGGTGAAAGGATATAGAAAAAAATAAAAATAGTCAACAATGAGGAAAAAAATAAGGAAAATGGACCCCCTTTATTTTCAACAATTCACCTTTGTTGCTTGTATCTACTTAGGCAAAACTCTACTAAGTCATCGTAGAAAACAGTGATGCTGATTTGTTTTTCCGATGACGCTTATATTTAGTTAAATAGTTTCTACAGCTTTGTATAACGCCGTGTAAATATTTTGGCAACTTTTAGTTCATTGAAAGTATCAATAACTGAAAAATAAGAAAACTGCCAAACGTGGTTAGAAATTTGAATATATTAATTCATATTATAAGGACTAGGAAAGGAACCCGTGCGATATCGCACGGAAGCTCGTTTTGTAAAAATATCGTTTGAAAACTCATTTTGTAAGAATATGTCACATTGGATATTATACTGAATATATGTTTACTTATGTTGATATGATCTTTCTCATTTATAATGACTTTGAATTTTGAAAGTTCTTATAAAACACTAACATTTATTATAACACAATNGGTATTAAGATATAAATTCTCTAAAACTCCATCGGTTTCTCAATCAAAATTTTAAAATTTGGACTAAAATTCAAAAATAACAAATAGAATCATTTAACATTAATCTTTATGTTTATATTTGTTTCTTCAAACTTCTGTGAAAATCATTTAACATTACATTTCTCCATTTAACTCTATTTGCGATTGTTAATTTTTTGTTATGATTTGTTAAAGTCCACAACTCCTTATATAGATGACTAAACATTGCAATGGTTGATAACCAAACATTGCAATGGTTAACACCAAAAAATACAATGATTTATCATCAATACTACAATTAGCAATAGTTGCGATGATTATCACTAAATATGTCAGTGGTTGTTCAATACAAATTATATTCACAAATAGTTATGTTTCAATTAGTTTATTGCAACTGTTCCAACAAAAAATTACAATGGTTTACTTAAACGGTTTCAAAATTTTCATTTGAATATCTATCAATCATGTACCACTTATGAAATGTTACTTTACATAACATTATAATCCTCAAAGTACAATCTAAACACCATATAATTATTTTAAAAATTATAATATTATAAAATAACTAAATATCAGAAAAACTAAGACAATTGTAGGTATTTTAAAAACTTATATAAAAATATATATGAAAATAAATGAAAAGCAAAATCTCTGAAAATATATGCATTTTAAGATAAAAATACATAGACATTGACAACCCTTTAAAATATATAAACTTTAGAGAATGAAAAGAAATATTTTAGATTTTTTTCATATATATATATATATATATTACAACTCATTAAAAATCCGTACAGTTTTTAGGATTAAAATACCTATTATTATGAAAAAATTAAAAAAAAAAGAGTAGAGTAGTTTTAGACTTACATACCCAACGAGTATCAGTTCATATTTTGCAGGATTCCTTTTAAGCAGGTTCAATTTGGTTATACTATAGTGTTTTATATCTCCAAATAAATACTTGAAAAGTCTCCAGGTAGCATTTGGTTCTTTTTTGGTTATCTGAAACCCATATTTTTTTTTATAAACGTTGTTCAACTTGAAAAATGTTTATTTTATAAATGAAATGATGTAGTTAATACTGAAGAAATAATGGAAATAGATTATTTAGAATATACACAAAATACTTTTTTCCGACAATACACAAAGTATCAAGGGAAGACAACGTAAATTTAGACCAATAAACAGAGCCGGTTCGTAGATTCCGGGGGCCCTATTCAAAACTAAAAAATATATAAAATAATTAATAGTTTCACAAATTTTACAACCATAATATAACAAATATTATCTGAAATCATTAAAAATAAAAAAATAAATTGACTTATATCCTTAAAATGATTTTTTTTTTTGAAATTAGTAATGATATTTTCATTTTATTATTAAATTCATCTTTATATAAATTTTAATAATGTGTGACACATTTAATATTTTATTATCCTACTGATTTTTAATTAATTTGTTTTCTATGTTCAGTATGTGCTATATATAATTACATTAATATACATATATATATATATATATATAATTGCAGTAGGGTCAAGTCCGGCTCTGCCAATAAAACAAAAAATGGAAACTCAAACCAACAAGACAAAACAAAAACATTTGAATAGACAATAAAATAAAATAAATTTAGTTAATGTTTGGATATATAGAAGTTACATTGTTTTTGCTTATAATTAAAAGATTTTTTGGCAAAATACGCAAACCGCACACATACCGTTTTATAGGTCAATGATGTATGGCTAGAATCTGATTTTTAAAAAATAAATGTAAGAATCATGAGCCCTTTGCATGGGTTAAGGATGAATATGATTAGATTTGATTTATAAATGAATGTAANTCCTTTCTTCTTCTTCAGATTATTTCTACAATTACTTTCGGCAGAAAAAAATGTAGCTGGAGATTGAGTGTGTCAGTTTTTTTTTTTTTTTTTTTTTTTTTTCCACGAAAATTATGTTTTATTAGATATGATAATAGTCATTACATAGCACTTGTCATAACCAAAAAGGTATATAACAAGAAGAAGAAATATATATCTCTTGTCTTAAAGCTTTTGATGCTATCGTATGTGCTGAAGTATTTGCCACTCGTAGAATATGATTATATCGAACCATCATTAGTTTAGCTCCCCACTTTCTGATATCTGCGCAGATCTTAATAATGGTGTAGTGTTTCACAGAATGTAGTAGGGATTTAATAAGTACTTCACAATCTCCCTCAAACAACACATGCGTATATCCCAAGCAAACAATAGCCTGTGTCGCTGCTAACAGAGCCATAGCCTCGGCTTCTAATGATGAAGATGCATGTCCTAGATATGCTGCTGCCCAATATCGAACACAACCATAGCAATCACGAAGAATCCAACCTGCTTTAACTTGACTCGTTTCATTACTAAAGGAGGCATCAAAATTACATTTGAAGAACGGAGTTGGTGGTGGTTTCCATTGTATACAACGTGAGGACAAAGGTCCCACTGGCTGAACTTCCTTTTTTGTTTTAACAATCCAATCTCTTACCTCCGCCGTAACAAAATCCGCATCCCGCATAGGTTGTACTACACGGCGTTGAAAAATAAGCTCATTACGAGACTTCCAAATTCTCCATAACATCCATAGAGGTGTAAGTTTTTGCTCCTGTGAGAGATTTACGTTACTTAGTATTCCGAATAATAGAGACATGTTCATGGCGAAATCATTTGTGAAAGTCGACGAGAATCCAAGAGTGACTTGATTTGATCGCCACGTCTGTTGTGAAACAGGGCACATGAAGAACAAATGATTAGTAGTCTCAGGAGAGTTTACACATCTTGGGCACGTGCTGTCAACATGTACACCGCGGGTGTTCAATCGTGTATTTGTTCCAATAGCCTCTGTGAGTAGTCTCCATAAAAAATGCTTTAATTTAGGGATGATATTAAGCTTCCAAATCTGCATTTTAAGCTCAGGATCACCATGTGGTGGTAAAATCTCCGGGTTCAGTTCTCCAAAATCTTGCATTTCTTTTTTGTACCCACTCTTTACCGAGTACCTACCAGACTTATCATACTGCCATATAAGTTGATCATACGATCCCGTTTGAGGTAGATAGATGGAGCGCATGAGTCGTAGATCGTCAGCAGTCAAAAATTGTTGTGCCACATCCATATTCCAGGTTTGACACCGTCCATGAGAGGAAATCAAATCAGAGACTTTTAGGTTAGTAAGATTCGATATTCTCGTAGCACATCTTGGTGGTTCGGTTGGTAGCCAATGATCTTCGTATAATCTGATGGACTTACCATCACCAACAAGGAACCTGCTGCCTTTTTTTAATAACTGGACTCCTTCCAATATTGATGCCCAACCATAAGATTGCTTCTTCTTCTTTTTTGCGTCCAGAACATGACTGTCCCGATAATAAGTTGATTTAAAGAGCTTGGCAAACAAAGAATTCGGATGAAGAATAAGACGCCAGGCTTGTCTTGCTAACAAAGCATTATTAAATTTTTCCAGATTTTTAAAACCCATACCGCCATCTCGTTTTGGAAGCTGCATTCTCGGCCAAGCAACCCATGGAATTCCTCTTTTATCTGGAACTTTCTCCCACCAAAAACTAGACATAACACTAGTGAGCTCCGTTATTGTTTATTGAGGAATCTTGAAAGAAGACATACTAAAGACAGGCATGGAAATAGCTGGAGATTTAAGTAAAACTTCTTTCCCTGCCTGTGTTAAAAATTGCGTACTCCACCCTGATGTTCTGTTTTTAGAGAAGAGTTTGTACAGAATCAATGTTATACAGAGACTAAAACTACGTCGCATTAGAGGTTTTTTTTTTTTTTTTTTGATAAAAGACATCATTAGAGAGGTTCTTGAAAAGGAGAAAATTCTTATGGAAACAGACCCTACACGGGTGAGCTCTTCTTTTCTTGGTCTTTTTTATATAACCATAAACTGATTTGTAAAGTTTTTTTCACTATAATGTTTCAAGAAAAAAACTTGGTATACGACCAACCCATGGGTGCAAACCTTAGGTAATGACTGCACCAATAGTATTTCCAAAAATATATTGACTTGTATAAACTTTTTGTTAGAAGTGTCACACCATTTCAATTTGAAGGTCTGATATTAGGGATAATATATCCCACATCGGGAATTCAATGGGACCTTAAGTAATATATAAAGGGTTAGGGCCAATCCACTTATCACCAATTGGTTTTAAGTTGGAAGCCCATAAGACACCCGAATTTAACATGGTATCAGACCCGAATTTAACATGGTATCAGAGCCCAGATCCGAAAAAACCCTAAACTCCTAATTAATTGATTAACCCTTCCGACCGGGTATATAGGTCGTGTTTAACCTTCCGACTAGGTATAATTGTCGTACTTGACTCGCTCGACCGAGTATAACTGTCTTAAAGTTCCGAGATTTCTGACCGATAAGAGCCATCATCTCGAGGAGGGGTATTAGGGATAATATATCCCACATCGGGAATTCAATGGGACCTTAAGTAATATATAAAGGGTTAGGGCCAATCCACTTATCACCAATTGGTTTTAAGTTGGAAGCCCATAAGACACCCGAATTTAACATGGTATCAAACCCGAATTTAACATCTGACGATCATAATTGTCTGTTTTATTTTCTAGCGGTTTTAAACTTTCTTGGTTTAAATCACAACTCCTCTTTCAAAAGTCTCCTTCTCAAACGACACATTCTTTCTAGAGTAGCAACATTGTACCTTTTCATGATCTTATATATTGATCTAAAGTAGAAACTTCAAAAAAAAATACATGTGGTCATCGGCCGGCCACNAAAAAAAAATTCATGTGGTCGTCGGCCGGCACCGTTAAACGTCTTCTTCTTCACTCTTCTGGCGAAGTCACCGTCACATTATAGTAGACGTAAGTTCTCGTAAGTTGGACGGCATAGTAAACGTCATATCATTACAGAACATTCGATCAAGTCTGAGAACGAACACGACAGTTTAATAATATGTGTCAGTCACAATTTTTCTTAACGAAAAGACAGTCTGGGAAAATGATGGTATTGTGTTTACATATCTTTAAGTGATTAAGAGAAGACATAGCAGAAACAATAGTGGCTTGAAAATATATAGTTAACGTACGTTACGTTGGCAATGTGATTGCATGCATGCGATATAAGAAATGTACAGGGAAACCAGATTTTTAAGTAACTACCTATTTTCAATTAATAACTGGTTTGTGTTGATTGGTGGGAAGGTTCGTAGATATAATATAACCCAGTGATCAGAGTCATTCATGCATGCAAAAAGTATGTCATTTTCTGGAACTTTTTTTGAAAAGGTTGTTTTCTGAAATTTTATTTAACATGTGCACAAACACGTATAGTTTCAGTGTCGGTTTCTGCCATAGTACTGTGAAAAGTCATCATTAAGAGTTGTGACTTTGGTGTTTAAAGTTAATGGTCTTAGTTATGACTTCATTCTTAAAAGAACACATTTTTTAATTATTTATTTGAAAGAACACATCCTTTCATTTTGACATAAAAAAAACACATACCTCCATAATATGCATAGTTTTTAAAACAGAAAGAATGGGATGACTGAAGAATTATCGTTCTCAATTAATCAAAGACTGTAATCATTCTAAATAACACAATATTCATACGGG
>CAKOAT010154600.1:8226-47570 GCA_932364175.1 Eruca vesicaria subsp. sativa | reverse complement strand
CAAACTGATTATCAAATATATACTGAGGAAGAGATGCGAATGAGGAGTCACAACTCCATTTACGAACGAACACAATGCTTCGCTACCTATACCAACACAAAGCTTCTATTTAAAACAAAAGATGACATCTTCTACAGAACCCTTAGATTAAAATACCAAATCAATTTGAACCGTTAAGATCATCATTTTATTTTCCTATAAAAAATACTGATGTTTTGCTATTATATATAGATAATACTTATATGAAAAGTCACAACTTTTCAATATATAGAGTCATATTTTTTTCAATATATACAGTTATTTTAAAATAAAACACACAACTTTTAAAATAAAAAGACACAACTTTTAATTGTTGAAAATACATAACCTTTCAACTTCACAATTCTTGGAATTAATCAGGATTGCTATTTTTAGAAATAAAAAATTATAAAAAAAATTTAATGAAAAGACACAATCTTAAGAATTAATTATGAACATTTCATTTGAATATCTTCTAATAATTTGTATTTAGTTAACTTTACAGAATCTTTATTCTTCACCATTTTTTTAGATTGTGAAAATTTTAGTTTCAGAATTTGTAAACATACAATATATAAAGACTCAAAGAATTCTTTCGAAAGCTACATCTTTTCAAATTATAGTCAGTTTTTTAATGAATAGTCACAACTTTCTATTAATAAATCTTTTCAAATATATATATATATATATATATATCCACATATATATTTATTGAATAGATACCTTCTTTTTTAACACAGATACCCTCTTTCAAAATAACTAACTTGTTAACAGATACATTGTTTCAAAAAAATTAAAAAAATATTTTTTTTTTAAAATAAACACATTCTTTCAAATAAATTAATTTTTGAACAGGTACATTATTTCAACGTAATTTAAAAAAAAATTAAAATAAAAACATAATCTTTTAATTTAATGGAGATTCACAACCTTTTGAATTAATAAGGATTAATGAAAAAAAAAACACAATTTTTAATAAGAGACATAATTTTTAATAAAAAGACACCTTAATGAACAAACACAACTTTTATCAAAGAAGAGACACAACCTTTGAGAAAAAGATACTTTATTGAACAAACACAACTTTTAACAAGAATTGAGATCCCTATAAAAGCACACAACCTTTAGAATTAATTGGTATTCCTATTATTAGTAGATATATCAGATAGATTGTAGAATAAACATAATTCAGTGTGTAATCACAGTGTGTATAATATATAACTAGTGCAAAAAAGTTCAAATAAAATACGTTGCAAACACTCCTTAATTCAAGCCCAATTTACAAAAAAAAAAAACACTCCTAAGTTAATTTTTTTTTTTCAATCAACCATGTCAGTTTGTTGCAAACTTAAATTAGCTATGTCTTACAAACGCATATAAATTTATATAACTTTTCAAAACATTCATATTATTTAGTTGTAAAGTATAAGGCCAAACGAATCATTTACAATGGTTTTTCAAAAATTTAAAAGAAAGTGAGTAGAAAAGAACAATTGTGGGCTACTGGGACATGGGAGAAGAAACTTCTTTATTACCAAATTAGGTAAAATATCCCCAACAATTCCATTTTTCATGTAAGCTTATTGTCACTATTCACAAAATTAATTTCGCAAATTTCATTTTCTATTATAATGATTGTTTGATATTAGATTCCCTCACAGATACTATCTTAAAGATCTACTTTTTGCATTGAGGGGTCTTTTGTACGTATATTTCGAACCATCTGGAAATAAACAATATAAGTATTTTGTTGAGAACAATTGCAAACAATCTCGAAGTGTATTTATCGAACATATACTATATGTCGTTACAGAATTTCACCATTACAAAAAAAAGATTGTTCAACTGAAAGTATATATTTTATTTCAATTGTTCTCACCTGTACAAATTAAATAGTATATATTGCAAAAAACTTTTCTAATCATATTAATCCCACATAAATAAATAAACAAACATGTTACTGTTAGAATAGATAATCATTTTTATCTCTCTAAAGAGAATGTTAGCAACAAAAGAAAAATCTTTGTAAAGAGGAAAATGCATACGGTGGTGCTATACTGTTATGTGTAGACCTTTGTGCAAAATGTATATAGAGCAATATCTAAAAAGTATTTTTTTCTGACGATCAAAAGGCTTGGCTATGGCTTGTCGAGCCGCATTGGTATTTAGCTGCCTTTTCACTATTTTATACGTTTTAACCCAAAAAAATCATTGTAAATATCACGCTGAATTTATATAAAAACAAAATAGCAATTTGTGCGTTCCACCAAAGTAAATCACACAACCCATGTTGACAAAAAAAAAAAAATCATACAACACATGTAAAATCAGGTTGGAGACTAATAAGGCCAGCAGGGTTCAAAAAAAAAAAAAGACTAAGGCCAGCAACAAAATTTAGAATCAGAGCAGCTGATTTCATATAACAACAATGGCTCTCCCTCCCATCACTTTCTTTTATCTCCCATCACTTTCCTCAAGCACGGAGACTTTCTACTGACATTCTTTTTCTTAATTTAATCTTGGGATATTTAGGCCGATGTCAAACTAATCTCATAAGCGAAACAATACCAATATTTAATCTGGTTTTGAGTTTTCTAATGAAATTTAAAGCATAGATTTCATCTTCGTTCTAGCCAAGTAGCAATAATTTTATTCCCAAGAGAAATCAAATCCATGATCAAATTTTTACGTCTTGCCCCCAAGTTAGCCATTAAGTTATCACTACTAGATTTTTCTACTGGCATGTTAACAACTCATATTTGAACTTTTCTCGACTATGCTAACTTCTGAGAATTCTTAAACCATGCGCTCTCGTGCAAGCCTTGGAGAAAACATTTGGTTCAAATACAACCCCGAGACACACATTTACAATGTGGATAATTCACCTAAACCGCCTTTTAACAAAGTCTTTTTAGAAAGTTTGGGCATGCACTTTGATATAAAATGCTTCTTCTTTTAACACATACAAAGAAATTAGAGATTGCATCTTTTGCGATGTGAAGTTAATGAAAAAGTTTAAGATCGCCCTTTCTCTTTTCATACGTGGATGTGGTTGTTAACGGACTGAATCAAAAATTCATCATGCCCGAAGAGACTGCCCAAATTAGTTTCTCTTTTTCTTTTGGTAAATCAGATTAGTTTCTCAAGCAACGGTTGATAGGATATGCAAAGAAAGGAACAATAGGTTGCACAACCACATCACACAACACCTCCAGCAATTTTCAAGGCTATTGACTGGCTCGTCCGACATGCAATTTGACCAAAATAAATCAAAAACATTTTGGTAACCTGATGCAAACATATTCTCCCCCAACAGAATTTTGAGGTTCTTCCCTGTATAAAATGTGTTGGCAGACAGCAGTCGGAGTAATTTCCTTTTTGTAATTTTTACAAAAAACACCATAAAACATAAAAGTTTGATCCTAGGAGTTGATTTGATGAATAAAGACCATAGTAATAGAAAGATCGGTTATACGAGAAGAAACAAATTAAATTATTGTAACTTGGAATACATCACGTTTTCCAGTTTCATGAAAATACTGAATAGTATTACAGTGAAACCTCTATAAATTAATAATAATGGGACTACACCAAAATTTTATTTTTTTATTAATTTAAAGAGATATTAATTTATAGATATACTAATTGAATCAAAAACTCATTTTGGGACTATAAAATTATATTAATTTATAGAGATATTTAGTGTATATTAATTTATCGAGTATTAATTTATAGAGGTTATACTGTACTTATTTATTCACCGCGTAGTCAAAATTTTCTTCCTACTGATCTCTCAATCTTAGTTTGGTCGGCTCACTTTACAAATCGCCAAAGTAAAAGGGTCGGTTTGGAAGAAAACAACATCGATCAAAACATATATTACCGCTATCACTAGGAGATCGATCGGTTTACTTTCTTTTTTTGGTATAGGAAAAAGCCCTTTTATTTTTGCCATGATAACGTGGAAAAATGGTCCCGAAAGAAGAAAATGTCCAATGTAAAGGACATTGAAATGGGGCCATCGAAAAAATAGCGTGTGAATTTTGTGGTGTGTAGATGTGGTGCTCTGTCCACAGATATATTAATGGTCACGTTGGTTTGATATATCCAAAACGATTTTAAATCGGGGCATGCAAGTACGTGTTATAACCAAAAAAACTAAAGTGGTACATGCAATTTATGTTTATTACAGAATAGGAAATTAGTTCCCGATTGGTTGGAACACCAAATCATTTTAACTGGTTAATCACTTTGATCGTACCCCTAACGACGATATTTTCCATGCATCCCATGTGTATCTTTCCCTCCTTATTTATGGCTTATCGTATACGAGGAAACTCCTTGCCCAAGTTAGTTTCTGACTTTATAGTCTATATACTGCAAATAATGTATTCTCTGTGAGAATAGTGAGAGCTAAGCTTTTTTTATTATTATTACCGATCGAGTCGCAACTCCCACGTGAGTAACATTTGAAATGATTTAGTAATGTGAAATGCTTAAAAGTATATAGAGTTAAAATATTCTTTCAGAAACCACGAAGGTTATAAATACAATTTAAGGAAAAATTGATACTGTAAAACACAGCTAAGAGGTTTTATGAATAAATGAGTATATACAGGCTATTAATAGCACGAATATAAATAAAACATGCATGTGCTGTGAAGTTTAAATAGTAAGTACTCACGTCGCACTTCTTTTATTCCTTGTTCTGTCCGAACAACACATCACTCAAAAGTCCTATGTTTAATAAGACTTGTTCTATAACCCACGATATATGCAAATATGTTAAATCTCATCCCGAAAGTTAGCATATCGATTGACTAAAAGTTCGTAAGCTTTAACAATGTCACATGTGCTCGATTTGACACATAGTGTTGTGAGTAATTAATCGAATAAAAACGACACAATGAATAACCAAATTAGTTGTTATAAACTTATAATATTGTTATACACTCAGATGTTCATAAAACATGTTCTTGGTGGATCTTATATATAAACCATACATTAGAACTATAAATATTTGAATTTACGAATAAAACGTACCAATATGTAATTATTTTTCTAAATTTTACCTTCATTTTTTTCTTGAAAAATCTAAATGGATGTGTCATATATATCCATAACGATATAATACATGTGTGTTCATTGTTCATGGTAAAAGGAGGGTTTTCTTGGTACCTGCAGTGAATAAAAAAGACGCTCTCGTCTCCGAATGTATTGGCAAGAAAAACTATATGTCTCTGACGTTTACCTTGTTATTTGCCTGAGTACAACTCCATCTCTAAGTGGGATATGATCGCTGATGGAGGTGGTGGGTGCATACGTGTGTACTTGATTCCTCCATTCATCTATAGAATCAATTTGGCGGCGAATGGCTAAAGCCGATAGTACCACAACCAGCCAATATGAGCTGAGCCGAGTCGGTACGTAATAGTTCCTCACGTGTCAAGCCTTTTTGAGCCGTATCCATAGAAAACTCCCACGTGTCCGCTCCAGTCAAATCAAGGTAGGAAGCGACGGTCAGATATTTATCTCGATCCACACTCCTTTCTCTCCTCATCTCAGCCGTCCACTGTTCTCCTATGTTGTATCTCACTATCATACAATTACTTTTTTTATCAACCAAATACTCGTTAAATTTTATGTGAAGAAGATTATCGTGTACTACATTTAAATTGAATATTTGGGTTACGATAAGTCACATTTGAAACTAATAACATAGAACTACTAGTGATCATTTTATGTCAAACACTTTGATTTCACTTCTTTTTGTGTGAATTTTGTTAGTTAAGTGAAAACATAGCTTACGTGTACCACATAATTGGGAAAGATTGTTCTCATTCTTCATTAAATACACATAACCCAGCTATCGTTTGCTTTTTTCTAGTTTGGTGTATTTATTGCTTTTACATACACAAACAATACTACTTTATATAGACCAATGTGTATGTCTCCATTACATATACAACTATATTACGTTATGAAACTATATAAATTATTTACTTATATAAGCAGAGTCCACAACTTTCATGAGTCAGGTCCTTTCCTTTTCAAAGATTTCTCTAACTCCACTATAAATCCCAAGTTCTCTCACTTCTTTAATCATCTCCACTATAAAAGGAACTAGTTCATCTCTTTCTCTTCCATCACCTTTCCCTCTTCTCTCTTCTTCACTTCATCTACTTACAATAAATACTGTCTTCAAAAACCACAGAGATACAACTTTGGTTAGTCAGATCAAATATTCATTAATATTTAAAAAAAAAAAATACAAACACTCTATAATGAGATTCTCTCTTTCTCCAGCACGTCCGTACAGTGTAGTACCTTCACTACCAAACTACGACGTTGTTTCTCACGTAAATGTTACCATGTCGTGGAACCGTAAGTGTCAATGCGTACTTACTCTCCCTTCTCCTACAATATCTACTTCCCGGTCCCCGGTTATACCCAAACCAGAAATGTGGGAGGGTTTGCTACTAAACCAAGATTATAATTCCGGTGAACTGCCGTCCTCTGGTTCGACCAACCCGGTTAAGCTAAACCGGAAATGGAAGGAGTACCAGGGGCTTCAGAATTGGGAAGGTCTCTTAGACCCATTGGACGATAATCTCCGAGGGGAGATTCTCCGGTACGGTCAATTCGTGGAATCGGCTTACCAGTCCTTCGATTTCGATCCTTCGTCACCAACCTACGCAACGTGCCGGTTTCCGAGGAACACGTTGTTAGACCAATCCGGTTTACCTAACTCCGGTTATCGAGTGACGAAGAATCTCCGTGCCACGTCAGGTATTAATTTACCACGTTGGATTGAGAAAGCGCCTAGCTGGATGGCCACACAGTCCAGCTGGATCGGCTACGTGGCGGTATGTCAGGACAAAGACGAGATCTCACGGCTCGGACGCAGAGACGTCGTCATCTCCTTCCGTGGAACCGCCACGTGTCTCGAGTGGTTAGAGAATCTCCGCGCCACGCTGACTCATCTCCCTGATGGGCCGAGTGGACCTAATCTAAACGGATCTAACTCTGGGCCCATGGTCGAGAGTGGATTCTTAAGCCTATACACATCAGGGGCCCACAGTTTGAGAGACATGGTGAGAGAAGAGATCTCGCGCCTGCTCCAATCCTACGGCGACGAGCCGTTGAGTTTGACGATAACGGGACACAGCCTCGGAGCTGCGATCGCGACGTTAGCCGCGTACGATATCAAAACGACGTTTAAACGTGCGCCGATGGTAACCGTTATGTCTTTCGGAGGTCCACGCGTCGGAAACAGATGCTTCAGGAGACTCCTTGAGAAGCAAGGCACCAAGGTGTTGAGGATCGTTAACTCTGACGACGTCATCACCAAAGTTCCAGGTGTCGTTTTAGATAACAGAGAGCAGGATAACGTGAAGATGACGGCGTCAATGCCGAGCTGGATACAGAAACGAGTGGAGGAGACGCCGTGGGTTTACGCGGAGGTCGGGAAAGAGCTGAGGCTTAGCAGCCGTGACTCACCGTACCTGAACGGCATCAATGTTGCCACGTGTCACGAGCTGAAGACGTATTTGCATTTGGTAGACGGGTTCGTGAGCTCCACGTGTCCATTCAGAGAAACGGCTCGAAGAGTCCTCCATAGATGAAAGAAGATACATTAGAGACATTCGTAGCTATTTTAACTTTGTGCAGAAAAAAAAACATTAAACCGAGAAAAAAAACTCCGGTTTAGTTCCGGTTAACATGCATCTCTAACTCAGTGGTAGAATCAGAAAGTACGTATTATAAAGACAGCTTTAAAAGAGGAAAAGTGTAAAGAAAGTCCGTATTATATATGTTTTTCTTTTTAATTATGGTATTAATTAAATATTAAATTGTGGTCATAAATCGTAAACTTTTAGATGCATTGTTTCTAAAAACGGAACTTCTAAAGTAGAAAATTGTCTTAACTTGACCCAAAGGTCTGCGAAAAGACCGATGTATCCCTACTCCGTCCAAATTTGAGAATTTATCTATGGTGCCACGCCACGTAAGCACCGACCGGTTGAAGAAGTTGACTGAAAATGTACTTTGCAAAATCTAAGAAGGAATCAGTTGCTTGTGAGATCAAAATCCAAAAGCCAAATAAGATCACGCATCATGCGCCGTCCATATATACTTATTTTCTTCGTTACTATGAAAAAACACCTTACGCGTTATACATTACAACATCATTTTGGCAATGCAGCAAAAGCGAACTTTATAAATTAAATATACAAAGTTATCGAATAACTTATTCAATTTATCACTCCTTGCAGTACTGCTTTCGTGGTACTATCTAATGATGTACATAAATCTTCTCACAAGTCATAGCAAAAAAAAAAAATGGTAGCATTTTTCTCGTCCCAAATTCCATGGTCAAAAATAACTTGACTGTTTTCATGATTATAATACTGTTTTTAATATATTTTTTTAAACTAAATTATAAATGTCATTATACTGTTAGATAATCTGTTTGAATGATTTTTTTATTGTTAACATAGATGGATCCACTTGAAAGTGACGACGTCAACATGACACAGTAAAATACTATAAATTCAAGTTTGTAATGTATATTGTGACTGTAAATAATTTTTCTGCTGAATCCGGCAATGGTTGTTTGCTCTCTTCAGTTTTAGTACACCAAAGCTTAAAGATAGTTTAAATCACAACAGTAATCATCCTTTGTTTTTTTTTTTGAAACACCAACAGTAATCATCCATATATCCAAAATTGTAGGAAAACTTATCTTCTCCTATAGTAAAAAAGCACTAGGAAAACTTAGCATGAGTTGGCTTTCAAGAAAAAAATTCAACATGAGGTACCTCATATTAGTCATGATAATATGAGTCAAAATGAACTATTTACACCTGGATTGTATCAATTAATTATTCAAACCGATTTATTGACTACCTTTAGTTTCATTTCTAATCAAATGAATGAACTACTTACGTTATATTACAAACATGCATATATTTACACAAAACTCGTTACATCAAACTTAACAATAAATCAAAGTTGATTTCGATATAGTGATCCAACGAGTTACTAATATAAGTGATAATATATATAGTCATTATCGTTTGAGGGTAGAAACCAGCAATCGATTTAAACTTTGCTTCCGATTTTATGTCACTACAAATTACACATCGTACCATCAGAATTCTCTGATGATGATTGATGACCAAACCAAAAATGATTTAACTGACTAGTGCATGCATGAGAACGTGCGGTCAACGTCAACATTTCTATGGTTACATAGAGGAAGAATATATGGCATGCATGATCCAAGCCGTATACGCACATATATAGGCACGTCTTAGTCTGAATTATATATGTTCAAAACTGGATAGATCGCATTACCGAGTACCGACCCATACCTAAAATGCTCGTTTTTTACACCCTGAAGTATCAAAGATATATTCCGGGATAAATCATTGTAGAAAGTGATCATCATTTGTTACTCTATACTATCTCTCTTTTTGTTACTTCTACTTTGTTGGAGCTCTAGCCATATCACTCCTCTGTCTAAACAAAACAAAAATAAAATATTGGAATGGAAACCGCCACACATTTTCCATTCTAATCTAACCTCAATTATTACAAAAAGTTGATGAACATTTTAGACCATCCCCACAGTAAAAACATTTTCAATCTCACTTTTTCACTCTAAAATAAAATTTAGAGTAAGATATTCAAATAGTACTTTATTTTTCACTATATGAAAGAATAAACGATGGGTTTACTATATATAGAATAACTTATTTATTTTTTCATCTCCCTTTTTTATTCTAAAATATAATATCATTAGAGTAACAATCACTTTTACTATAGAGTAATTCTATTTTTAGAAAAAAGTAGAATAAATGGGGATGGTCTAAAATGTTCATCAACTTTTTGTAATAATTGAGGTTAGATTAGATTCAACAAGTCAGAAATATAGATAGCGTTTCCTATTTTCTTTGTTATTGTGGAACTTTTAGTTTTTTTTATAACTCTCCGACCACTTTTTTAATTTTGTACTCTACACGAATTGTTTTTGTTCAGTTGTAACTTTTCTTGGTTCGCGCTTCAGCATTTTTTTCTCTCTACAGTTGTCTTAAAATTTTGCCTGGACAGGATTGAAATCAAAGAAAATTACATTATTGACATGTATTGATATAGAAGAAAATCAAGACCGTGCTAAACTCATTGTTCCTATAAATAAACTTGTTTATAACATTTAACCTCAAGTAGGCATATCACAGTTTCCTGAATAAACAAACTGAAGTTGGTTGTTAACAAATTAATTTACTTACTTGCTGTGATAGTCAAGGTGACAAATTTAAAAAGTTCAAATAATTGTATTACAACAAATAAGTATTTCCCCTAATTTCACATTTGTGCGTGGATCATGTGATAGAACCAATGTTTTTTCAATATGACATCACAATTTCACGAAACTTTCGGCCTAACTTTTTATGACACTTTGAAGCTTTCAGCCGAATTTTGAACAAGGACCAACAAACACAGTGGTCTGTACGCCCTGCGGAGACCACTACAAAGTCCACAATAGTGATATTATTATACAACTATATTTTTAGTCTCACTAGTATCTAATAGCTAGTAATACTATAATAGTATAGTTTTCAATATAAAACTACAAAATAGACGTTTTTTTGTCAACATATAGATGAAAGAAAATGGTAAATAAAATAGAGGAGTGTGTGTGTATGCCTTTATGCCTCCTACATCTCAACATTATGCAAAATTGCGGCTGCCCAACAACCACTCAAATGAATTAGTCAAATCATCGAAATCAATAGATGTCGTAATCGCTCTCACCCAATTCCGACCTTCATTTCAACTCCCGTGCACTTTCCAGTCAATTAATTATTAATTATTTAACTGTATTTTGTAAAATTATGAGAAAATGATGTCTTTTTTTTTNCATCTCAACATTATGCAAAATTGCGGCTGCCCAACAACCACTCAAATGAATTAGTCAAATCATCGAAATCAATAGATGTCGTAATCGCTCTCACCCAATTCCGACCTTCATTTCAACTCCCGTGCACTTTCCAGTCAATTAATTATTAATTATTTAACTGTATTTTGTAAAATTATGAGAAAATGATGTCTTTTTTTTTTTTTACTGAATGCAAGAAAAATACTTTTTATTTTATTTTATTTTAGAAGTATCCTAGATCTATATAAAGGTTCAGACTAATTCCGAAAAAATAGTATAATCCACAAATAGATCTTCACTTCGGATATTTAAATAGACCATAAAATAAATCCATATCTACGTGGCCATAAGATAAAATATAATAGACTGTGTTTTCGAATCTTGGTTATTTAGTAAATTCTAAAGTTCTCCAATTACTGATTCTGATGTAATGTAGAGCGTCTTGGGGAATCTAACATTGATGTTAGTCTTGGGAACACTGTATGTCTGTTCCAGGTGCTTCTTATGTATAAACTGAACCGAATTAATTAAACTCATTAGTTTATTATGTTGGTTATTACTTATAAGGATGACCTGTTTTCTTTTGATTAAAATTGATAATGCAATGAACAAGGGTTGTTAAAATAATGATTTATTAATTGTTTCTTTGAAAAGCCGATCATATATTATTACTGAATACTTATATATATTTTTTGGTAAAAGGATACTTATATATCTGTCAAATTGTTGAGGAAACTTATTTAAAGCTATCTTGATAATATGGAATATGTACATTATGTTCAAAACCTTGTTTTAAAAATATTAATATCTGTCCACAAATAAATTAACAATCATTAAGTTATTAATTTTCTGTAACTGTATTATTTATGGTCAATAATATGGTAGTTACGGAGTTCCACGAGTAAGGCGAATATGGTCCTACAAGGCTACAAGAAAGAAATTTTAAAAGTAGAACCAGCATGCTCTAATTGCTCAAAAAAAAAAAAAAAGTAGAACCTAAAATCACCAAGAAGTACGAAACGATATTATTTTAATCTGATCCAACATTCGACGTTCACATTTCATGGTGTTATTGAACACATATTTACTGGTCGTAAACTAAACTGAGTACTAGCCATAAATGGTTTCCTTCTCTCCAATGTACTTTTATATAAAGATTGTTGCTCTTCCACGTACGATTCTACCGGCTTAATAACTAACATGCTATCCACCTAATCATTTACTCGTATCGTATGTGAACCGGCAAGTGTTGTCTAACAAAACATGTACAAGTCTATGGCTGGTTACAAAGAAAGAAAAAAAAACGAGAAAGAAGAACAAGTCTTTCTACCGTTTTCAAGTTTGGTCTTCAAATTTATGTTCGAAGTCTCACAAGGCGTGAAACACACACACTTGAATGTATTTTCTCCCTTTTCTCGGTTTTCTACATATAAATTTGAATTGGGTGTTGACAAAATAGAAGTCTTGACTCTTGTACGAATACTAATCTAATATCACTCCTCCCTGATAAAATTCACGTAATTCTAAATAAGACTTGAAAATTTAAATATACCCTATTTTTAAAAAGAGATAAAACATAGAAAAGGTCTCTATAGCTTTAAGAACTTGATGAATACAAAAGATTAAAATAAGTAGTACTGTAATAACCCATGGATAACAACAAATAAAATAGCACAGCAATATAGTTCTCAAGTCTCAACTATAACGTCAAGAGAAGACGTATTCAACCTCGCGTTCTTCACTTTCGTGTTTCTCATCTGCACCTATAGGAGGCGCCCACAAGCCTACGTAAATAGTTCATTTTGACTCATATTATCATGAACAACCACATCACCAAACATAGAATACCTTTTTTATGATAATATGTTGTAAAATGGTTTCATTCTCTCCAATGTACCTTTTTATATAGAGATTGTTGCTCTTCCACCGGCTTGATAGCTAACATGCTATCCACCTAACTAAATACTCGTATGTGAACCAGCAAGTTTTGTCTAACAAAACATGTACAAGACTATAGCTGGTTGGTTACAAAGAAAGAAAAAAAACGAGAAAGAAGAACAAGTCGTTCTACCGTTTTCAAGCTTGGTCTTCAAATTTCTGTTCGAAGTCTCACAAGGCGTGAAACACACACACACACACACTTGAATATTCCTTAGTTTAAAAATATTTAAAAAGTCTATATATAGCTTTAAAAAGAACCATCGGCTTGAAAGTCAACGTATGAATTGGTCTTCTAAGCCCAATAAGGCTCAAGCCCAACAGTAATTCTAGATTGTGCCCACCGAACCCGGAAAAGGAGCCAATCGTATTTTACGCACTCATTTAGTAATAACTTTTTTTTTTTTTTTTAAAGAAAAACAGAAAATAGGATTTGATAAACCCTAAAAACCCTTTGTCTGCGCCGCTCTTTGGTTTCAGCTTCTCCGACCAATCTTCAGGTTCGTGTCTGATTTTATAATCTTCCAGTAACTCAGATTTATTCAAACGATAGATCTGTCTGTGTTGATTTTCGCATTTTATATTTGGAAATTTGCATAAGATAGAAACCAAAGAGCTCAAGTTCTTGTCTTGTCTTTGTCTGTTTCAGAAACCAAACATGTATAATCGCAAGCCAATGGTGAAGAACAAACAAGCCATGGATCATGCCGTTGATCCTAACATGAGCTTCGGCAATATTATGAGAGAAGTTCAGCAGTTTGGTAACAACACTCTCTCCTTTATCTTTCGCAAAACAAAAAAAAAAATTGTTAGCTTTTTAGCATTATGATATAAAGGGAAAGTGAGGAACTTGTTTAGGCTGCTTGAATAAGACAATTGATTAGTTATGTTCTCTTTTAACTGATCTTTTAAATGTTTTTAAAGCTACAACACATATGACATGGAAGGATAAGAAAGCTTTGGAGAATCAGAAAGTCACTGAACTTGGTGGAAAGGTTTGATTTTTGTTTCCCCTGTTTCGATTTGTTTCTTCTTAAAGTTACAGTTTTTACGAGATGGGTGATCGTTTTTGTTGTTGTTGTTGTTGTTTATTGCAGCCTCAAAAGAAACAGAGGCTACCACTCAGTGTAGCGAGAGTACAGATGAAGAAACAGAAAGAAAGAGAAGAGAAGATGTTGGAACAGGTTTAAAGCTTTTAGATGCTAATGTGACCTATCAGGAAACTAAGTCTCACTCTCATTTGTTATGTTATTGTGTGGTTTTGCAGAATATGATTCTTGGCAAATTTGGAGGACAGTTTGGTGGTACAAGTACTAAGAAACCCGTAGAGAAGAAGCGGAAGCCAGAGGAGAGAGTTCTGAAATCAACTTTTGGGAATTTCAGAGGTGGTGTTCTTGATGTTAAGGATTTACTACGTTCTGGTGGCTCTTCAAGTAATGGCGGAGATTACAACTTCGGTAAGAGCAAGAGCAAGTCCAAAGGCATGGGAGGAGACCTAGGAGGAGGAGGAGGAGGTGGAGGTGGAGACATCAAGAAGAAGAAGAAAGGAAAGAAAGGGAAGAAAGGTAAGAAAGGAGGTGGTAAGAGGAAAAGCAAGTAATCTCTATTAGCTGTGTAATACTCTGTAAACCATTTTCACATAAACGGTTAGAAAAGGAAAGCATATTGGCAAAATTATCTTCATCTGATACCTGAGTTACACATTAAGAAATGTATCAGTATGATGTGTCATATGTTCTAGTTTCATATTCAATCTCCTTGCATTACATCGTTCTTGAACCCTATTTGTAATCATCTTTCCAAATTACAAAAATTATCATAAGTGGTGATGACAATCATTCTTAATTTCTATATTAGTTCTAATCTATATGGGCAAGTAGACAATGTCTAAATAAACGTAGAAAACATACGGATCAGTGAATATATTTGCTTGATCAGATATTATGACAAGTTATTATTTTATTTTTTGAATTAATGTAAAATTTATTCAATCAAAAACCTTTGTACATAAAGTGAACCTTTCAAAACTTTTGTACATCAAGTGCTTCACTTGTTTTTATGTTAAGAACAAAAGTTAGATTGTCTCAAACCTATGAGTGGACACTTCGGTTATTTTATCGGTTTGATTTGGATTTGGTGCAGTTTGATTCATTCGGTTTCAGAATTTTGTTAACCGAGTAAATCATAACTAGTTTATTTTAAATCGGTTTTGGTTCAGTTTGTATTCGGTTTATTGTGTATTTGGTTTAGTTTGTATTTCAGTTCGGTTTAATTGGATTTGAAGAGAAATAATGTTTTAAAAAACTCATGTTGGTTATTAAACAATAACCAATGTAAACTAAATCCAATATAAATTTGAAACAAAAATATTTAAACACACACACAAAAAATATTATAAGAACACAATCAAATTAAAATTAACTAGACTAAACAACAAATTTTTAAAAAACATCATTAACAATATTTTGTTAAAATAAAATATATAAATTAAATCCAGTATAAAACTAAAAAAAAAAATCTTAAAATCCACAATTTTTTTTATAAAAACACAATTAAGCCAAAGTTAACTAAAGTAAATAGAAAATTAAAAATTCAACATCATTAATAAAGTTAATAGTGATTTTAGTAATAAGATTTTAGTATATTGTATATTGCTAGTATGTTGAATTCAAATAATAATAAAACACATTGGTTTCTTAATTCGGTTTGGTTTAACTTTGATTTGGATCAATTTTGGTTGATACGAGTTGCGGAAGTCTTAAACCAAATTATTTGATAATAAAATTTGGTTTGATTTGGATCAGTTTCGGTTCGGTTCGATTTAGTTTTTTTTGCTTACTCAAACTAATAATAGGGAAATTTGCCCCTATAACCATAAAAAAAAAAAGACAAATACACTAAATAACCAAAATCACATTCTCTCTCTTCTCTTTTTTCTTTCTATCTCTCTCTCCCTTAAAATCTAATTTCTTTTTTTTCTAGCTATATGGCAAATAAGACCATCTCCAGTGGTCCACTATATTTTTTTCTCTCGAAAAAATGTAACTCTATAATAGGGTTGAGTTTTTCTCCAATGATATTCTATTTTAGAGTGAAAATAGAGTTATGAATAAAACAAAAACAACTTACTTTATATTTAGAGTAAACTTATTTTTTACTCTATTATAATGTAACAAATATAATACCATTAGAACTATTTTACTCTAAACTCTATTTTAAAGTAGAAAATAGAATGGGGTTGAAGATGTGCTAAGCACTTTTTTATACTCTTAGCTATAAGTTACTTTGCCTGAGTATTCAAAAACGGTAGGTTCTATTATCTCGTTAAGTCATCTCATCATTGCTTTTTGATTTTATCCAATTCTCTAAACCGAAAAGAAAAAAATCTTTGCGCCTTGAGCAATTTGGAGTTGGGCTAAGGAAAAAAGCGAGAAATCACATGCGTTTAGATTATTTTCTCTCGTTTATTACATTTTCAGGTCAATAACATTTTTCAGTTTCATTTATCTTTAGTCAAAAAGGATGAAACGTCGCCATTGGATGGATTTGGGGTTACATCAATAATGATTGAAGATTTGAAACTTGAAAGTCGTCACTTATTATTACTCAAGAATTGGATTTTCTCCCCCAATGAAATGATGTGATTTTACGTGAATTATTAGTGCTTTATGTTGAAAATTCTGAAGCCTCAAAGTCGTGGACTGTATAACCCTACTATTGATTTTACGTGATTGAGTGAGTGCTTTATACTGATCGTGCCAAAAAAAATATGTGATGGAATATGATGACAAATCACTTTAAATTCCTAGCTGGTATCAGGACCTATCAACGCTTCGCCGTCCATTTGTTTCCACCATTGTACGTATCCTAAGTTGCGACATTAGATTGTAACACTTTTGTAAGTAGGTATACATTTTTTTTCTAAAAATAAGAGTAACGTAGTTAATGACACCATCTTTGTCAACTAGTAAGCGACATTTGTATACTAGGTAAAAGTTAAGTCATTCATAGACGATTTTCTGTTTTATTATACTCACCGGCCAGAAAGTTAGAAAGTGATAAACCCACATCTTTTACGTGATCAAGTTATGTTTACGTAATTATATTACTGGACATCTACGGCTAATAGACATCTGTTCATGTATATATATAAATAGTATATTGTGATGTTCATGTCCAAATTAAGTTAGTCACTTGACCAATTGAATTTGTCTAACCGATTGGATCAGTAGTGGTTTTAATTACGTTTTAAACGGCCGATTAGTCATATCCAATATTTTTATTAGTGTACCCACTAACGTGTTTTCACAAGAAATCTAATATAGGGAAATTACCGAATAAGAGATTAAGAAAAAAAAATAAAGAAAAAGAATGATGGATAGGTTTGTATATGAAAAAGGACCAAGAACATACGGGGCCATATATGAGACTGGGCCGAAACTTTGATTAAATAAAAATCCTAGGCCATTTTAAATACGTGTTGGATATGTAGAATTAGTCTCGAACCCATATTAAATAGAGTGGAATTTTCTTTGTTAAGGAAATTGTTTTATAAATCAAACAAGGTAAAATCATTAGATTTTTACGTTTAAAGACTGGTTCTGACAAAAAAAAAAAAAGACGTTTACAGTTACAAAACATGGATATATATTCATCAGCAGAATTTACACTTTGATCTTATTCAAACTAGATCAATGACCCACATATTAGGTTATTCTGGCTTATATAAGTAAATGGATATATACTTTGAATATGAAATTTTAATTATGTCAGTGAGGAGGAAAGAATAAAGCATAATGTGATGAGAATGGAATCAGAAGAGTTCAAAATTTAAGAAACGTGTTGCTTTTTTCCCTTTGTATTGTTTCGATAAGTCTATTATTTTTGGTGTTCAAAGTTTCAAACCCTTCTTTATTTTCTTCTAAGTGCTTTTCAGTAAAGAGAAGGGCTCAGATTCAAGTCCCCACCTATAAAGATACCATAGTTAGTACCACACATTCACACCCATTTATTCCACATACCTAAATACAAAATATCTTTACCTAAGGGCTTGGTATTTAGTAAAAGGTTTACAATTTGAATATAGAATACATAGTGAGGCTATGGAGATTCCAAAACAAAAAGAATGTAATGTTCATACAAGTATGACATATTTTATTCAAAGTTAGCTAACTGCATGTGTTTCATAGAACCAATGGACAACTATTTACATAGTACTAAGGTAAAAAACTTTACAAAAAGTGCGTTTAATATTGATGATCTGAAGAAACCTTATACAAATATTCACATATAAACCGAGGGAGAATAAGATGTAAACCTTCTACAAAAACCAAGGGATAATAAGATGATTAATTGTGAAACACTGAAACTTAATATGAAATGTATACAAAAATATTGTATTATTACTAACTGATATTGAAACGAAATTTCGAGATAACTAGCTCTCTCTTTAAAACCCACGAACCATATATAGTGATTTATTTATGACAATTTTATAACAGAGTTACGCATATAATTACAAGGTAAATGATAAAATAAACTCATGGGAGTTTTTTTACTCCATGAACAATGCCAGAGAGACGATCGCAGAAAAATTACAAATTTGATTCTATTATTACATAAAAAAGGACGAGACACTGCATGTGTTTTGGATCGTTTGGTTAATGAGATAAAGATAAAACTGACCCAGACAGATATATCTCTTCAATCCACGCGCAATCCATCTGATTCGTATTATCGATTTTACCCTTGTCTTAATACCCTTTCAACGTCTTACTTTACTGGTCATTTTCGTCTTTAACCCTTTCAAAGCCGACAACTGTCTCTGTTTGCTTATAATATTTTTGTTCTTACATTACTAGCAGTGTTAATCTTTTTATTAAAAAAATCTAATACAATTATCGTCGCAGCTTTTATTTACTTTGCAGACAAATAAAGCATCGTTCACTAAACCCACCATGATTAGAGCGTCGAGGTCCAACAATGTTTTTATAATCCAACTATATACTATTCTTATTGCTGAAATTAAGACAATAATATTGAACTAAACTATATACTATTCTTATTGCTGAAATTAAGACAAAAATATTATACTATTCTTATTGTTTAACTCACAAAACAATGTCCACTAATCATTGTTTTCAAGTATAATGTCCATCGAACCTCAACTGTTCCATTATAATTACAGTATATTGATATGGCCACCACCACCTGCACAAAGAGAGTAGATTCAACATAAATTAGTGGAGTTGAAGAGACATGATTAAGTTAATTACCTTTCTATTATTATTATCAAGGAACCATTTTACCTTGTCAAATACTCCTTACATGCTACTGATCATGATTATCTACCACTGTTAATATCAAACTTAAAAACTATAGTCTTTAGTTATCGATGACATTCCATTGCACTTAGTCACTTACTCCACTTCTTTTTGCTTCTTCCTTGTTTTCACTTGTTCTTTAAGCGGTCACCATTCAAAATGCTACGATCAAGTAATGCTTCTGATAAAGACAAATATTTTGCGTAGGGGCAACAAAAGAAAAAGAAAAGTGATGGGAAATAGAGAGAAAAATAAGAAAAAAGCTAATCAACATATGCAATGGTGGGTCAATAAAGTGTTTTCACAAATCCACAAGGTTTTGATTCCTTGTCTCTTTCGTTCACTATTCATTTTTTTTCCTTATATTCTATTTACACAACAAAAGGAATAGTTCCATTCTCTCACAAAATAAAGTTTGTTTTAAAATTATTCATAAATACTATATACTCCCTCAATATTCATTTTTCTTATATTTTTATTACACAACAAAAGGAAAAAGTCCATACTCTCACAAAATAAAGTTTGTTTTTCTACTATTCATAAATACTTATATACACTATTTGTTCACCTGAACAGTCTACCAGTAATTATCAAGATTCCATACTCTATAAGAAGTTTTTTCATACAAAAGATTGGTAAAACTAAACCAAGTGATTAGAGTTGAAAAAAACTATGATTAATATCTACATTTTGGTTTTTTTAACCAAAGAAAAAAGGAATCTCTCAGAGACAAAAAAAAAAAGAAACTCTGATCAAAACATAACAAAAGAAACGTCTCAAACCAAATTGTAGGTTGAAGAAGGAACACATGTAGGTCCCACTTTAATGACTGGACCCTACAGTACACGGGTCCCACTCTCACTCTCCTTTAAATTTCCTTTAAAATAAAATAAATAAAAAATTAAAATTTTCTCCGTTACCGTCAGTCGCAGCCTACAGCTATAGAGATAGCTCCCACACACACATAAAGCAAAAGCCTTTAGAGCTTTCTTCACCACTCTCAATCTTCGAGCCTGAGGAGGAGGAGACGAGGGTTTCTTCTTCTTCTTCTTCTTCTTTCATCGGAGTGAACATTCTCCGGTCTGCATTGTACCGGAAAAAACTGCTCAATCTCGGGATCTTCGTCTCTCTCTCTTGTTTCCGGTGAGTTTCCTCTTCTAAAGTCTCTTCCTTTTTGTCGTTTTCTATATGGGTTTTGTAAATGGAAAGTTAAAAAAGGAACACTTGTTTCTTAAAATCCCTAAGATGTTTATCGAACGACGGAGAATACAGACACACACACATACACTCGTGTTCTGTTCTTTGTCTTGAAACCATTAATTACAAAAAATTAGCCTTGAGGTTTATTACCAAATCACGTGTTACAGTGTCTATTGTGGTTAGGTAGTTTATTTATTCGCCGACAAGAGAGATTTTGTTTATATCTCTCTAGTGCTAATTTTGATTGTTTTACTTATAAGGTATAAAGAGATTTTGTATGAATGCTGGAGGATATGGAAAGATTTTCTGAGCTTAAGAGACTTCCTAGTAAAGGTCCTGTCTCTGGTCACTTGTCAACAAGACAGTACTTGGAGTTGGGGAATAGAGATACTACTGGTATGCATTTGGAGTCTTTGAGGGAACGAGCTTCTCGATACAACAACAAGGGAGGAAGACCAGTGAACCCCACTACGACGTTAGGGAGAGAGCTTAGCCAAGTTCTGAATGTGCACAGAGAAGAGATGATGATGATTGGTCAGTCTGGTGGTGATGATGATATGAATGATTTTCAGGAGTTTGAGCCTGTGGTGAGGCCAACGTTGGAATCAAAGTATCCTTTGCTGGAGATTGAAGAGGTCGTGGCTTGTGGTGGTGATGATGAAGCTGGTTCCAGCTCATTCCGTGGGGTTAGTCATCCTCCAGAGCCTGACGACATGGATCTTATAACAACTGTTTATGTGCCTACTATCAACGAGAAAACTAAACCTGATTCGGTTAAGAGTATGTCTACTGGTAAAGGACCTTTCCTTGAGGATCTCTCTCTCTGCGTGCCTCCCAAGAAGTTAAGCCTGGGAGTATTCTCACCTGAAGAACCTGCAACATCTCTGTCTCCATTCTCTATGGCTCGTGCATCTCAGAACACAGACAACTCTCTGCTTCAGCAAGATTCAGACAAGGAATGTGTTTGGGATGCTTCCCTGCCTCCCAGCACCAACGTGAGCCCACATAACAGTAGTGTGGAAAGTATGAACTTCGCCAGGGCCATGAGTATGGCTAATAGCACTTCTGCAAAAAGTACTAGTAATCAGCAGAGGAACGATGTTGTGCTTAGCATGGACAAGAACTACTGTGACAACAGGAGTATCAACATGGTGTTTGATTCTTTTGAAAGCAGAGCAAGTGATAGTAGCTGCATAAGCGAAGAGAGCAGCTGGAGCAATTTCACGGGAAGTCTTAATAAGCCACACAAAGGGAATGATCCGAGGTGGAATGCTATTTTAGCTATCAGGACTCGTGATGGGATTCTAGGGATGAGCCACTTCAAGTTGCTGAAACGGTTGGGTTGTGGTGATATAGGGAGTGTGTATCTAGCTGAGTTAAGTGGGACTCGGTGTCATTTTGCTGTGAAAGTGATGGATAAAGCTTCTCTTGAGAACAGGAAGAAGTTGAATAGAGCTCAGACTGAGAGGGAGATTCTGCAGCTGTTGGATCATCCGTTTCTACCGACGTTGTATACTCATTTTGAGACGGATAGATTCTCTTGTTTGGTTATGGAGTACTGTCCTGGTGGAGATCTGCACACTTTGAGACAACGCCAGCCAGGGAAGCATTTCTCTGAGTATGCTGCTCGGTATGTCTTGTCTCTCAGTTCCAACTAGGCATGAGAGTTGGTTTTCGGTTCGGTTTTGGTTCTTGTTTTTTGGTTTTTGAAACTTAGGACCAGTTTTAATATTTACAAAATTTGGTTTGGTTTTTGGTTCGGTTTGGATAGTAAATTTGAGTACCGGCTAATATCTGGAATTTTTTTTGTCCGGTTCGGTTCAGATTTTTTGGTTAATTTTGGATAATACAGGTAAAAACATTAGATAGTTGAAGTTTTCAGTTTAAAGATCGGGTAATTCGGGTTGTTCGGATAAAGTTATTAGGCATTTCAAGTCAGTTTTAATATTTTAGATAAAAAATAATTTGGTTAATTAGGATAATTTAGCTTATAAATAATATTTTTAAGATTTGGTTATTTAAAAACTTAATATGTTTACGTATATATAATCTGTATTTTAAATTTCGGGTATTCATTCGGTTTGGTTTTGGTTTTCTCCGTTACCAGAGCTAAGTTTCATTCACTGTGATGAGTCTCACTTTCTTTATACATTTCATATTTTGGCAGGTTTTATGCTGCAGAGGTGTTGCTAGCCCTCGAGTATCTCCATATGCTCGGTGTTGTTTACAGAGACTTGAAACCTGAGAATGTTCTGGTTCGAGATGATGGTCACATAATGCTTTCAGACTTTGATCTCTCCCTAAGATGCGCAGTTTCTCCAACACTAATCAAAACCTTCGACTCTGATCCATCTAAACGTGGCGCCTTCTGCGTTCAACCAGCTTGCATAGAGCCTACATCATCTTGCATCATCCAACCCTCATGCTTCTTACCACGTGGCATCTTCCCTAACAAAAACAAAAAGAGCAAGACACGTAGTAAAACGCAGACGGATTTCTTCAAGTCACACCACTCAGGTTCTCTCCCTGAGTTGGTAGCTGAGCCTAACACAAGGTCCATGTCATTCGTTGGAACGCACGAGTACTTAGCTCCGGAGATTATCAAAGGAGAAGGACACGGAAGTGCAGTGGACTGGTGGACTTTTGGTATCTTTGTGCATGAGCTTCTTTATGGTAAAACACCGTTTAAAGGATCAGGAAACAGAGCTACTCTGTTTAATGTGGTTGGTGAACAGTTGAAGTTCCCTGAGTCACCAGCCACTAGCTACGCAGGGAGGGATTTGATTCAGGCGTTGCTGGTGAAAGATCCGAAGAACAGGTTGGGGACAAAGAGAGGAGCAACGGAGATAAAGCAGCATCCGTTCTTTGAAGGAGTGAATTGGGCTTTGATAAGGTGTAGTACTCCTCCTGAAGTGCCGAGACAGATGGAGATGGAACCGCCACCAAAGTATGGACCGATTGATCCTGTTGGGTTTGGTAGTAATAGTAAGAGAATGATGGGACCACCACCAGTATCTGCATCAGTATCAGCAGCAGCAGGAGGAGGAGGAGGAGGAGATACAAAAGCTGGTGGTAAATTTCTAGACTTTGAGTTTTTCTGAAGCTTTGAAGGGGTTTGTGTTTGGTTGCTTAATTAGAATATTTAGTCTTCTTATGTCGCTATATATTGTGTAACCACGTCTCAAGGAGGTTTAATAGATCAGGTTTATTTCCAATAGTAACTTAGGAGGTCCTTTTTGGTTGTATTTGAGATTAAATCTTTTTTCCATGTAAACCAAAACTTTTGTAAGGACTTGGAAAGCTACTACTACTGTTGTTTATGTTGGAATCCTTTTGCTTTTGACTCAAATAGATCGTTGTGTCTCACTGCCATGCATGTGTTGGTGGTCCAAGAAGAGACCCATGTTCTTCAGACAGAAGATAAATTATCACTTTGTCAGATTAAGTGATTGGTAAATGTTCTACTTCTTCTATATATGCATTATTGATTTATATATTGATCAAGTTACTGTTTTGTGTGTTTCTGTAAAAAAATCTTGACTAGTATTCAAATAATTTACGGAATTTAATCAAGTTTTCTGTTGAGAGGAATCAATGCTAAACATAGTTGGAAAAAAAAGATATTGGGGGTGATTGGTTGAACTGTAGATTTAAAAATTTTACTGTAAAATTTAGACTGTAGATGTTTTTGATGTAGTTGTATCTAATGTAGCTGTAGAAATTAAATGAAAAAAAAATATAAAAAGAAAGATATTCCTACAATAGTCCTACAGCAATATTTTTTTGCTTTAAAAAATAGGGTTTCTACAACCACTTTCCTTTTTTTTTGACTTTAGCTTTAAAAACTACTTAAAGCATGATTGGTGATTTAAATGGTTGTAGATTAAAATTAAAGCTAAAGTCATTATTTACAACCGAACCAATCACCCTCATTATACATTTTAATAGATAATTCATGTCTTTATGGTGTGTCCCTTTCTTGTTCCAAGCAACCATGTGGAG
Source organism: Eruca vesicaria subsp. sativa (assembly GCA_932364175.1). NCBI lineage: Eukaryota > Viridiplantae > Streptophyta > Magnoliopsida > Brassicales > Brassicaceae > Eruca > Eruca vesicaria. Next base: position 23,144 of record CAKOAT010154600.1, on the reverse strand, counting down.
TGGACTGTTGTCTTTCCTCATTCATAAGACTCCAAATTAATGAGTTAAACTTTGGTCCCATTCTACTAGATCTCCTTGATTTTGATTGAACCAACCTTAACGGGCGTTTCATAAGGGCCAGAGGTATCATTTTATGGGCCTTTGGCCCATTATTGTAGTACTTTTAGATAGTTCATCGCGTTCCGCCGTTCCCTGCGTTAATTGATCGTAAAATACTCAAAATAGAATTATTTAAATAAATTCCCTTTTGTTTGTAATAAAGTGATGTTACGACGAAATGAATCAATGGAGTGAGTAAAACAAAAGTCACAAGTAACAAAACGTGTCTTTGACGTACGACTTTCCCACTATTAGAAATAACATTTTATACCACTCGTGGCACGTGAAAGTTGTGTTGTTTTGATTAGTTTATACTATTTGCTTTAGACGGGAAATGATTAATTGTTTCAATAGTGGGAGCTTATGCCTTATTCTTTCTTAATATAATGAAAAATAAATCTTATGTTTTGTTTATTGACACCTATATGCATCGCATACCTGATTTTTCTTTTTTGCATTATGTAAATACATTTTTATTATTAGACCCGTCGTTGTTATAACGAATCTAGCTATTTCCATTGTTTTGTTGACTTCAACTGTTCTTGCGCGTTGTAAGTATTTCTAGTTACCTTTTGACAATGTTGAATATTCATAAAGTTATAAACCTTGACATTGCGTTAGACCAATAGTAAAAGATGGTCAAGTGAAAAAACTAATATTTGTATAATTGTAAGTAAACGACTGTACGATTTACCTCCAAAGATCTGAGTTTTGGTGATTACTCGAGCTTAAATATTTACATGTTGGAAATTTTCGGCATCATGTAGTTAGTATACTACTATACTTTATTAGACCCGTCATTGTATTAACGAATCTAGTTATTTCCATTATTTTGTTGACTTTCACTATTCTGTTGCGCGTTATAAATTTATGTAATAGTTTTTTCTTTTGACAGTTGAATATTCAAAAGGTTGTGAACTTTGACACTGCGATAGACTAAGAGCATGCCCATTAGGAGTTTTTAAGGGAGGTTCACACGTTTTTCGAGAGAAATAGTGATGAAAAAGTCAAAAAATATAAAAAAAAAATAAAAATAAAAAGTTATGAACCCCCATCATGAAGTTCACTGATGGGGGTGCTCTAATAGACAAAACGATAAAAGATGATCAAGTGTATATGATATACCCTAAAGATCTAAGTTTGGCCATTACTTGAGTTTTTTTTTAATGGGCAGATATTCATTTTGTTTGATATTCTAATGGTTTTTGTTCCTGTGTAATTCCACACTCGTAACTATATCATTGCCAACCATAGACAAAAAAAATGGATACAACAGAATGGGAAAAAATGATTATTAGATATAAAAATAAGAACAAAAATATTGAAAAAGAAAGACCAAAAAGACAGAAGTCCAACAACATATATAACTAATTATGTTGTTCTGTCCTTTAAACAACGAGGGGTATATAAATAAAAACCAAGGAACCTTCTGACACACTATCATCCTAAAGCTAAAGACATCATCATATTCAATCTCAAAGAACATTCCATGGACCTTCTCGTTCCGTACCTTTATAAATCAAAATCTCATCCGCAGTGTTTTAACACTCCATTCGTCTCTTCAACAACAAGACAGCTTTCATTTCACTCTCTAAACCCACTCTTAAACCCTAATCACGACAACAAATGTCTGGTTTTAACTACAACGACTCATTAAACCCATCTGATTCTGTTAACGACGGCGTTAACCCACCCGCTTTCTACCGGAACCCTAGTTTCAGCAACGTTATCTTAAACGATAACTGGAGCGACTTGCCGTTAAGCGTCGACGACTCACAAGACATGGCTATTTACAACACTCTCCGCGACGCCGTTAGCTCCGGCTGGACACCCACCGTTCCTCCCCTCTCCTCTCCAGCGGAAGCCACCGTGAGAGAAGAGAAGACGGCGGTTGTGTCGGAAGCGAGTGGCTCCAACGCTCAGCCGAGGCAAAAGGGAATGCAGTACAGGGGAGTAAGGAGGAGGCCGTGGGGGAAGTTCGCGGCGGAGATAAGGGATCCGAAGAAGAACGGAGCTAGGGTTTGGCTAGGGACTTACGAGACGCCGGAAGACGCGGCGGTGGCTTATGACCGAGCGGCGTTTCAGCTTAAGGGATCGAAAGCTAAGCTTAACTTTCCACATTTGATTGGTAGTTGTCAGTACGAGCCGGTTAGGATCAGGCCACGTCGCCGTTCGCCGGAACCTTCTGTCTCCGATTACTCTTCACCGGAGCAGAAGAGTGTAGGCCACGTGGAGGACGGAGAATCTAGCTTGGTTGTCTCGGATTTGGACTTCACTGTGGATCAATCGGCATATACGTATTTTGATAATCGGCAATGAATTTATTACATAAAGGCTTTTGAAATAAAATTTAATTTGTGTGTATGGTTTTGCTTTATCGATCATGTGTAATGTGATGGAAACTCATTATGGACTTTTTATAGTAACTCTGATAACTTTCATAATCATTTATTCCTATTTGTTTCTGATATTAAATTTTCCTTTTAAAAACAACTAGAGTCAAACTAGGAGATTTTCATTTTGAGATGAGAGCAGCCCCCTTATCCAAAGTTTTTCTAAGTATTAGTAAAATAATAGATAAGATTTTCAAAACCTTAGATATTTATCTAATAGTGTCTCAAATTCTCATATCATGGATGAAGTTGCTTTGACATGCAGTAACTTGTAGACTGTTTAATCATTATTGTCGGTTGATCAAACATATATGACAGTTAAAAGTAGGTGGGTGGCATTGGCGAATCTAGAAAATATATTGAGTGGGGGCAAATTTTTTTGATGTGTATTAACAATTTTTCGTTTCATATATTTTTAATAAGAATAACATTTAGAAGAAAAAATAAACTAAATAAATCAATGTAAAAAGGGTATGTGGGGCTTTGAAGCCAGGTTTAGTGGGGGCATAGGGAGAGATTTAGCCAACTAAGTTGAAAGATATCTGTTTATTCAAATGCAAAAAAATTTAGTTGTAATTATTGTGGGGCAATTGCCACCTTCTTGTAATACGTAGATTCGCCCATGGTGGGTGGCCACGTTATGAAAATGGATATTAAATAGTTAATTAACGTAATAACATGCTAATTATTTTACAAAAAAAAACATGTTAATTGTTTATTTTCGGCACCTAACACTCTATTTTTAACAATCATATAACGATTCAGTATTAGTTTACTGAGAATATATTAGGCAAAGAAGTCGTATATTGGCATCACATCGACATTTGCCTGGTCATCCATTGCTCGTCTTGGGTGTGATACTGTAAATTGAGATTGGTGATATTTGCTTTCGATAACATCTGTGAGGTTTTACAATTTTAAACTAGTTTTTTGGTTCGGTCCATTAAGTTATATTGTAAACTTAATGGATTTTCATTTTCATGTCTGATAATCAGACTTTAATCAGATTCTTTTTAATCGAGTTAAAAATTCTTAAAAATGAATATTCATATGCTTTTCGATATCAATAAAGATTGTTTGAAAAGAATAGTCCAAGTTTTGATATTAATTGAATATATATAATTTATTTTATCAAAAAGTAAGAAAAAGTAAGACCAATTTATAATTGAGAAAGCTTAGGTTAAAAAAAATGATACGTTGAATAATATAGTTTCAAATTTGAAGCAACACTATTCATTGTTTCATTTTGAATTAACAAATAAATTACAATTGAAGCAAAAAAATAGAAAATGAAACATTATTGGATATTGTTTTAAGATGTCATACACTATAGATGATAAATTATTTATGTATATTTTGGGCACTTTTTTCCGTTAATATATGATAAAATTTTAGTTAATTTTGACCAATTAAAAAAATTTCTAACTACACCACTGCTTGCACCACTATTTTTTAGTCAAGATTCTCACACAAATGTTTTGACAAATCACATCTTTAATCGAATTAAATCACGGACAGTCTGGAGAAAATCTAAGTCACAATGTTTTTTTATCATGAAAATATGGTATGTTGTTTTGACGATTCCTAATAATAGCAAAGCTTCTCTCTACCTATTTTATTCTTCTACAATTCTGACTACTATAACCACGCTGTCTGTATGAACAAACAAACTTTGCAGAACCGTTTCACCTAATCGATCGTGGTGAAGTCAACAATGGATTTGTTGGTCACTATGTACCATATCATCTATGTGCACTTTCACGCATCTTCTGGTTTTCAAGCATTTCTGTGACAAAGAGAAAAATTAGGAAGTTTACGAAGCGAAAGATGCCAGGAAAACAACAAGAAGCTTTTTCATAAACTCGTTTTGAGGAACATGAGAATGGTGTTTAATTTCTTATGCTGACCTATAATTTTCAGATTTCGCTATGTGTGTGCTGAGTCTTACTCTTACTTGGTCACCTTTAACTGTCATGGAGACACTACATAAGTTCAGTCGTTTGTGTGGCAGTAAAATGTAGTTGTGTAAAAAAAAAAAAAAAAAGAATTTTATCCTTAAATTCAAGAAAATTAAACAAGTATATCGAATATTTAAGGGAAAACTGTCATTTAAGTTACGAACTTTCAAATTTGGTTGAAAAAATCATAAACTTTTCCTTGGACCATTTAAAACACCAACTTAGTTAGAATAGCCATTTTAAACATCAATTTAGTTTGACTAAACCAAATTAAACATGACGTTAACTCGGATAACGGATTTGATTAGACGGAGTTAATCGCCGTCTCTAATCTCCCGTGAAGTCTAAACGACGTCGTTTTAATTTTTTTAAAATGTTGCATTAAGGAGAATCGAACCGATAACCAAAGGAAAACTCGTTCCAACACAGAACCACAAGACCACTTGCACTTTTCTTAATATGAATGAATACTAACAGATATTATTATAAAGCCTCCAAATCATTTTCTCCAACCCTAAACCCCTAAATGATTATATAAACATTAAAATTTATAAATAAATAATTTAAAAAAAATCGTAAAAATATAAGTAAAAATATTAAAACTTATAATAATTATTAAGTTATTTATAAGTAGTATTAAAAATATTAAATAACGAATTTTTTTAATCATTAAGTATTATTGAATATCTAATTATTAATTATTAAGTATTTTTAGTTATTGAATATAATTATTTAATAATTATTGAATAATTAATTATTAAATAATAACGAAAATTTTCAATCATTAAGTACTATTGAATAATTTATTAATTATTGAATAAAATTATTTAATTATTAAGTCATCTATAAATTTTAATGTTTATAAAATAATTTAGAGATTTAGGGTTGGAGAAAATGATTTGGAGGCTTTATAATAATATCTATTAGTATTCATTCATATTAAGAAAAGTGCAAGTGGCCTAGTGGTTCTTCGTTGGAACGAGTTTTCGTTTGGTCACTGGTATAATTTGGTTTAGTCAAACTAAATTGAGATTTAAAATGACTATTTAAATTAATTTAGTGTTTTAAATGGTTCATGGTTTTTTTCAACCAAATTTGAAAGTTGGTGATTTAAATGACAAATTTTCTGAATATTTAAACATAATATAATTATTATTTTTGGGTATTTGGATATCATTTCGACTAACGGGCTTAACAATGGCTTTAATTTGTTTCTATTTTAAGTCCGGTTTATTGGATTCTGATTTAGTAACCTAGTTATTCCCTAAAGCCCAATAACTGGCCCACTTTAGAACACTACGGGTCCCACGAATCACTATCTTTATACCCGCCAAAATTCGAAGACAAAGATGCTCGTTGTTACAGTTAGAGAAGTTTAACAGACTAATAAAAACGGTTATTCAATACTAAATCTCATGAGGTTGATAACAAGAGTTACAGAAACACTGAGCTCGTTAGTTGCAATAAGATGGTAATGTTGCAACACAAGCGAGAAACTCATAACCTTTCATGGCTTCCCCTTGAGAGAAAATGCTTTAACCTTCTCCAACAAACCCACCACCGTCACGGCGGAAGATTCTCCCTCCTTCAGATCCATGCGTTCATTCTCCGTCACGCCATAGAGACCAACATTCAAATCTTCACGAAACTCCTTTCTGTTTCCGCCTCGGCTGTTGGGATTCGTCACGCACGCAAGTTGTTCGATGAAAGGCCTCAGAGAGAAGAAGAAGACAGTTTCCTCTGTAACTCAATGATCAAAGCCTATCTCGAAACTAAACACTATACTCACTCTTTTAATCTTTATAGAGATCTAAGGACAGAAACGTCTTTTGCTCCTGATAATTTTACTTTCACTACTTTGACTAAGTCTTGTACTTTGAGTATGTCTGTTCACGAAGGTTTAAAGTTGCATGGTCAGATTTGGAGATATGGGTTTTGTCCAGATATGTATGTTTCGACAGGAGTTGTTGATATGTACGCTAAGTTTGGGAAGATGAGATGCGCGAGGAAAGTGTTCGATGAAATGCCTCAGAGAAGTGAGGTTTCTTGGACGGCTCTTATCTGCGGGTATGCTAGGCGTGGGGAGGTTGAACTAGCGAGTAAGCTCTTTGATGAGATGCCTGAAGTTAAAGACGTTGTGATATATAACGCGATGATGGATGGTTATGTTAAGTCTGGTGACATGACCTCTGCTAGAAGATTGTTTAATGAGATGAGAATTAAAACTGTAGTCACTTGGACCACTATGATTCATGGTTACTGCGACAACGAAGACGTGGAATCCGCTAGGGAGTTGTTTGATGCGATGCCGGAGAAGAACATAGTTTCTTGGAATGCGATGATAGGTGGATACTGTCAGAATAAACAACCTCAAGAAGCTATAAGGTTGTTTCAAGAAATGCAAGCAACCACGTCGCTGGATCCTGACGAGGTGACGATTGTGAGTGTGTTGCCAGCTGTTTCCGACATCGGTGCTCTCAGTCTAGGTGAGTGGTGTCACCGTTTTGTGCAGAGGAAGAAGTTTGACAAGAAGGTGAAAGTGTGTACAGCGATTCTTGACATGTACTCGAAATGCGGGGAGATAGAGAAGGCGAAGAGAATCTTTGAGGAGATGATAGAGAAAGAAGTAGCGTCGTGGAACGCTATGATAAATGGGTATGCTTTGAATGGGAATGCAAGTGGAGCTTTGGATCTGTTCTCGGCAATGCTGCTGAGAGAAGTAAAGCCAGATGAGGTCACAATGCTGGCGGTTCTCTCAGCTTGTAACCATGGAGGGTTAGTGGAGGAAGGAAGAAAATGGTTCAACATGATGGAAGAGTTTGGCCTTAATGCTAAGATTGAGCATTATGGCTGTATGGTTGATATACTAGGGAGGGCAGGACGGCTAGAGGAAGCAGAGGAGTTGATTAAAAGCATGCCTTATGAGCCAAACGGTATAATCCTAAGCTCTTTCTTGTGTTCATGTGGGCAAAGCAAGGATACAGAAAGAGCTGAGAGGATTCTGAAGAAGGCAGTTGAATTGGAGCCTCGGAATGATGGGAACTATGTTCTGTTGAGGAACTTGTATGCTGCAGATTCAAGATGGGACGGTGTGAGGATGGTGAAAAACATGATGAGGAAGAACGAAGCTAAGAAAGAGGTCGGATGTAGCACGGTTGAGATAGATTCTATTGTCTCGGAGTTTATATCAGGAGACACAACGCATCCGCATCTGAGAAACATACATTTGACTCTTGAGAAGCTGCTTATGCACATGAAGGCATCTGGTGAAAGCAAATCATATAATTATATATCATATGTATACTAACTAAAACTGCCGAGAATACTCTATTACTAGGATAAGACCTGCGCCTTGCGCATGGTGAATATATGTAATTAAAATATAAAATTTTAGTAATGACAAATTTAAAATTTATATATGATTGTTTTTATATGTATTTGAAATTTTAGAATTTTGGAATTTTATATAATTATTTATACGTAGGATCGCAAACAATTGTAATCATAACTGTAGATCAAATCTTAGAATTTAAAAGACTTGATTTCATATATCTTTTCACTTTACAGTGTTTGAGTGACGGAAAATAAACGGAGTGTCATTGGGCTTTATTGGTTAGGTATTAGCAAGTTTCTTAATGTTTTTGTAAGAAGCAGTTGGTAAAACACTTGCATTTAAAATATATAAAGTTTCAAAACTAATTTAATGTAATTTATTTATTTTTCTAATAATATTATAAAACTTTATTTTTTAAAACTTATTTTTTTTAATTTTATAGAAAATAAGTTAAATTTTAAATTATTTATAAAAACAATATTTTAAGTTTTTCAAATACAAATAAACAATTTAAAATTAATTATGGTCATGATTTAACATAACCATAATGATTTAAAAGAAATAAAAAAATTAACAAATTAAAAATTAACTCAGTTTTTTATCATGATTTAACAATTTAAAAATTAATTATGGTTATGAGAAGCTTATGTTCACGTGTCAATCCTATTTATCTATTTTTCTTTGTCTTGTTGTGTTTTTTATATTTTGGTTATTAGTCGGTATAAATATTTATTTTGAAGTTTATTCTCATTTCGTTTGTTTGTTTTGACCTGAGATTTAGAAAATACTTAAGATTTAAAATAATTAAAGAGATACATACTTAGGTTAAGATATGCATTTTATGCACAATAAGTATTTTATATTTGTTATTTATTTTATATTTTTATGCATATTATAAAATAATAAAATAATAAATAAATAAATAAATAAATATATATATATATATATATTAAATAACTAAGTAATCAGTTACTATTATGTAGTAAATTGACGTATGCATATAAATTTAACTATCACTTTGTTTATTCGCAATTAGGGTAAATAAATCAAAATAATTAATCTTATATATTATATATGATATATAATTAAATTTAAATGATATAAACATAGTAATATAGAAAACTTTTAATATGGATATTTATTAAATGAGGATTTTACTCATATGATTTTATGATTATTTGCATATTTGTGTAACAAAACTTTACACCAACGAATTTTTTTAATGTGAGATGTTTAGTAGTTTCAATAATTTATAATCATTTTAAAAAAAATAATGAGATATTTCAAAATTAAAATATTAACTTTTCAATATATGTTCAAGGCAAATATCAAAATATAAGTTTGTATTTGCATACGATATATAGTTTAATTAAAACGATATGAAATATATATAAACTAAAATTATTTCTTTGTATGGTCTTATAATCATTATATTTTAATATAGAAAAAAAATTAAAACCTTGATCCTAAGATTTTATGTGAGATTTTTAACTGTTTTAGTAATTTATACTCATTTTGAAAAATTCGAAATACAACATACGAAAAAAAATCTAGATTTTTATTATATGATTAATTTAATTGTGGAATTTATTTTAATAATAAATAAATAAAAAATGAAAAAAATGTATGAAGATTGTTGTCAAATCTTTAATGTTTAAAATCATTAATTGTCATATATATTTTAATCATATTAGGTAATTTCGTATGTTATTTAAGGAAAACATGCGAAACAATAAATATTTGATATATGCGACCAACTATAGCCTACAAAATATTATATTGCTAGAGAGTATAATTTTTAAACTATACATTATATCACATGCTCTAAAATCCTTGGAATTTGAAATAGAAGCCAAAGAGCTATGCCACATAGGATTGGAGTTATTATTAATTCTTACAAACTTAAGGTTACAACTTTTTAAATGATTCTCAAATAATATATAGGGGATATTATTTTCAAAACTGGTATATACGGGGAGAATAAATGATACCCAACAGTGCATAATGGGCCTTTTATATCCCCAAGTTAAATGGGCTTTGCGAATCGCAACCAGTCATGTAACAAAATAATAAACAAATCTTATCCACAAGGCAGCAGAGCATGGCATGTCTGCTTGGTTTGGTTTGGCTCATCCACTGAAAAACATTTGATTCGGTGAAGAAGACGAACAATGGCAATTCTCAGCAACGTCTCGTTTTCCTGCAGCAACATCTCTCTAAAACCATCTCTCCCTAACTCTTCTTCTTCTTCTCGTCCTCATTGTCTCCTTCGCTGCTCACAGGTAAATACTATTTCTCCCAACCTCTGAAACGCAGTGTGTACTGAAGAACCAGGAAACAAAACACAAAGAGAGACTCTTTATTGATATTCTGTTGGTGGGTTTTTAGCAGGAAGGGAAAGAAGTGGGGATTCCATTGGTATGGTCATTAGGAGAAGAGGTTTCGAAGAGAAGCTTACTTGCACTTGTCTCTGCTTCTCTCTTCTTTGTTGATCCTGCTCTTGCTTTTAAGGTAAAATCTCCTTTACGTGTCCTTTATTTGAGTGTAATGATTAGTGGTTTTGTCTAGGAAGAAGTTAAATATCATTGTATTAAACCCATAGAGTTGTTGTTAAGGTATGCAATTTTCTTAGATGGAATGCAACCTTTGAGTGTGTTTCATTAGGGGTTTCTTTAAAGACATTTTTGTAAACTGATATTATTATTTGTTACACTTTTGCTGCAAACTATCTTTTTGAAATGTGTCTATATGGATGAAACTTAAAAAAAAGGGTGGAGGACCCTATGGACAAGGAGTCACCAGGGGACAAGACTTATCCGGCAAGGATTTTAGTGGTCAGACTCTGATCAGGCAGGACTTCAAGACGGTAATATTATTCCCTTTGTAATCATAAAAAGTTATAGATCATCATCATCATGTACACTCTTGTGCAGTCCATCCTAAGACAAGCCAACTTCAAGGGTGCTAAGTTGTTAGGTGCTAGCTTCTTTGATGCAGACCTAACAGGTTTTGTTCTCTTTCCTTTTGTTGAAAGTAACATAAAAATAAAAACTGTAATACAGAAGACCTCTGATTCATAATCATATCCAGGTGCTGATTTATCAGAAACTGATCTCCGAGGTGCAGATTTCTCCTTGGCTAACGTTACAAAGGTTGTGTCCATGTATGTGTTTAAAGCTAGCAAAGCAAAAAAAAAGATATGTGATCTTAATGGTGAATTAATAAAACATTTTTGCAGGTGAATTTAACAAACGCTAACTTGGAAGGAGCAACTGCTACTGGAAACACATCATTCAAGGGTTCAAACATTACAGGCGCAGGTTAAAAAAAAAAAGATTTCATTATAACAACAACAAGAACCCTCTCTTTATTATATTTGAGCTTTATACAATTTTTTGTTTTGAATGTGGATTTTAGATTTCACTGATGTTCCTCTAAGAGATGATCAACGAGAATACCTTTGCCGAATCGCTGATGGGTAAAATCTCTTCTACTCTCATCTCTTAGAATCAAAATATTATTCTTTATCTTAATGTGATGTAATTTGAGTGTTTGCATTTTTGTATTTTCTACTCACAAGGGTTAATGCGACTACTGGGAATGCCACGAGGGACACATTGCTTTGCAACTAAACTTTGTATCGTTGGGAGTCTTCTTTTTCTGAGTTTTTCTAAGAGCTTTTTTGTTAATGATATTGTTGCAGAGTGAGTGTGTATATAAATATACTTACTGTTCTCAAATCCGTTTGACATTCAGAGATTGTGTATGTTACAGAGCATTATAAACAAAAAAAAAAAAACATGATGGTTAAACAAAATAATTTGCCACATTTTTTGTGTGGGAACTTGTAAATTCCATGATTGTCGACTAACTAAATTTCCGTAAGAGTAATGTATAAAATTTCTCGGGGCTTAGTGTGTGCCCCCATCAGTTGGTTTGATTTCTTTTGGACATTAAATTATCATTATTTAGCTGATCTGGATTTGGTTTTTGGCCCAATTGATTTACATGGTGGATCGTTACAGATAATCGATTCATCTCCTGGCATTAATGTGATGATATTCTAAATTCGGATCAGGCGGTGTGATAGTCAGTCTACTCTGTAGTACTAAGTACGTTTTTCTCGGGACCGACTAGATCAGCCGATAGGGTTTATAAAAAAAAAAAAAAAGTAATGTATAAAATTCTTAATGTGTGTATAGTAAAATGAAAAGATGCGACTTGTTTATTTTTCTATAACCAATTTACAGTTGTCTTTTCGTCTAATATTGGCAAATTTTTTTAAATACTTTATGAATAACTCGAAGTTATCTGTTTATTACTTGTTTACAGTTGTGTCTTTTCGTTCAACCAACTTACGGTTGTTTCTGTTTTACGAATATTTGTTTCTACATACGTTTAACATAAAATTATCTGTTTAAAAAATAAAAAATTCTAATAAATTCAAGAAAATACACAAAAGAAAAGCTGGCGAAATATTTTAATTTTTTTTATAAATTACTTTTTAAATTACACAACAAAAAACATAAGATCGAAGTATTATTGTATGGGTATTTTTAAAAGTAGCTGACTGTTTGGCTAAGAAGTCTTTTATGTATACTAGTTTTTTCTTTTGAACTGATTTTATGTATACTAGTTTTCAGATGTTTAATGTTCCTGTATTGCTGCAACACTTATTGTACTTCTCTTTTACAATCTGATAAATTTAGTTGACGAAAAAAAAACTAAAATGATTTTTAGAAAACAGTTTACCAAAAAAATGATTTTAGAAAACCTTATAACAAAAAAAAGAAAAAAAAAAGAATTGTGTTTTCTTACAAAATCTACCTAGTGCGTACGTGAACTGAATGTTAGTCAAAGTTTCTATAAACCTCATACAGTGTTTGATAATATGCATTAATGTTTAGATATTATTCCATAACAACCCCAACCGTTGTATCCCTACATACCTCGGCCCTTCATTATTTATACATACACAAAACACATATCAAACATTTGTGCTCATCTCTTGTTTCTATAAACCTCATACAGTGTTTGATAATATGCATTAATGTTTAGATATTATTCCATAACAACCCCAACCGTTGTATCCCTACATACCTCGGCCCTTCATTATTTATACATACACAAAACACATATCAAACATTTGTGCTCATCTCTTGTTTTGTCAAAAAGAAGTGAGAAGAAGAAAAGAAAGAGAGAAACCATGTCGAAGTTGAATGCTAATGCCCCTTCTTTTCATCCGGTGTACACCGACGAACATGCCCTTTTTCTTACATTCTCCAATGGCTTCCCTCTGTCGGAAATGCAAATCTTCAACTTCTTTAACAGGCAAGTAACCTTATTTCCTAACTATCTATTCTTACAGTCGTTTTTGTTTTGTGCAATGCATTGGCATCAAACCATACCCTGTACATCAGAATTCCAGTTTCATCGTTACATAGAATGTTAGTTTTGTGCAAGTTAATGTCATAACCTATGAACTAACTCATACACACTCTTCTATGTTATATGACAGTCTTTAAATGGGTACTAATTCTGGTTAGTTTGTATAGATGTTATATCTCGTAGACATATACTTGCATGTTACATCCTCATCGCATTTCTCAAGATAAAACGCATGGAAAGGTGTCTTGCTTGTTACATTTGGTGATTCACCATACGGTTTTGCTGATATAATTTTTGAGATAACCAATTGGTTCTATATATATATGTTGATGATGATATTAATGTTTAAGTTGATGATTATTATCAGTCATTATCCATCGTCTGTTGAACGAGTGAATGTGCACACGCCTATGGGAGGAAGAGGGCCATCTTTATTTGGAAAAATTGTTTTTAAAGATCTACGCATTCCAGCCTTACTGATGGGCGACAATGAAAGAATATCTTTCCTAGTGGAGGGGCACCATCTCTACTGCAAAAGGTTCGTTAGCCAGCCTAGCCAGCCGACTAATCCCGCAGCCTCTGCGAGTAACATCAACTCTGAATCTTCTGATGGTGGAACCCACTCCAGGGGTGAAGAGTGATCATCATAAGCATTTATGAAATTAAAACTCTTTGGATTGTTTTATCAGTCGAAGGGGTTTTAACTGGACCTATCAAGAATCAGTTTGTTGTTTTTCAGTTTAATTAATAAGGGCGTAAACGTATGACTATGTGAGAACGCTTGTCGGAGATGTCTGTCTTTCTGTTCAGATATTATTTGAAATGCTTTTTTTTTGGTTTTTTTTGGCTTTTTATTTATTTTATTTTTACAATTTTGAGGAAAATTGTGACATGATAAATATATAATCAACCTAGATTTAACGAGTCATTAAATTTGTAAGAAATGAACAACGTTACAATTTTTATTGATTGTAAAATATAACAAATGAAACCAGTCACTTTTGTTTTTCAATAGTAATATATATATTGAAAAAAGGATTTTTAATTACTAAATCATATTTAACAGGTAGGTAACATTCCTCTATACGTTTAAATTTTTCTAATAATTATCACTTAGTGAAGCAAAGTGTTAAGAAGTGACAGCCCTCATCAACAATCTCTAATAGTGACAGCCCTCATCGTGACAGATATATCGTAATAGTGACAGCCCTCATCAACAATCTCTAGAGACAACCTGTTCACCATTTCTTCAATTGGTCCTCTACGTCCCGACCAGTTCTTTATAATCCCTGTAACATGTAACAATATACTTACTATTAATCTCACGATCTAATCATTAAAAAAAAGTGGTAACCCTAAAATGACATGTAATATTTTGTTCGACCTTTATTTTATCAAATAAATAAGAGATAAAGTGGTAACCCTAAAATTAACCGACAACTAGAATGCGCAGCCGTATGTAAATGCCTTTACAATGCTTATTAGTAATGAGATCAGAAAAGATTGAAAAAAGTATACCTTTGTTGACGAGCAAGTCAACGTCACTCCACTACAAGAAAAGAGTGTGAACTCCGAGGATAGTTTCCGAGGACATGAGTCATCGGTAAACTTGCTTTGCCGTTCCGAGGAACTACCGAGAAACTACCACCTTTGTCGGAAATTTCTCGGAAAATTCCGATGAACTAGATTTGTCGGAACATTAACGGAAAAACTTGTCGGAATCTTGTCAGAACACAAATCTATTTC
>CAKOAT010154489.1:45870-66425 GCA_932364175.1 Eruca vesicaria subsp. sativa | reverse complement strand
TATTTATTTTTTTAATTTTTTTTAATATATATAATTTTAATTTATAAATATTTTTTTAAATAGGAAAAAACTGTTTCGAAGTAAAATCCTCGTAAAAGTTTCGAAGTAAATTCGTCGTAAACGTTCCTAGCAAGTTCCTCGTAAAGTGTCTACTACGAGTTTACGAGGAAACTGTTTACTATGCTCTTACGAGGAAAGTGTACGTGGAGCTTATGAGGAAAACTTTTCCACGGCTTTACGAGGAAACCTTTCCTCGTAAAGTAGCTAGGCTTTTACGAGGAAAATAGCCTTTACGATGAACGTCTTTCGACGAAACACGTTTCCTCGCTATTTCCTAGTAAAGGGCCATTTACTAGGAAATAACGAGGAAAACCCGTCCTAGTAAAGGACGTGTTTTCTTGTAGTGTGTGGGAACCAAAATCCACACTGTCGATTTTCTGTCAAATATGGAAACTTAGGATGAAACCCTAATTTTCCCGAGGTCCTGGATCTCTGCGAAAATCACTAAAACAAACGAATTCAAAAGAATATGGATGAACAATAAAGAATAGAGATTAAGAACTTGTGCGGAAGCTTTTATTGAATTAGAATCGACAACTGTTACAAGAAGAATTGAAGAACTTAGACATCGAAACGTTCTAAGGATCTGAATTGCTAGTATAAACGCTAAGTCCTAAACTCCTAAGCTAACAGCCATCTTTTTAGGTCTGATTTTCGTCCCCCTCTTCTGCCCTACGCCTCTGGTTTATATACTCCTTGCCTTGACGGTTCGATCTTTCCATTTTGCCGGATTTGAGTATTTCGGGAATCTTCCATTTTTCTCGATCCTTCCTTTTCTTCCGCGGAAATCTTCTATTTATCTTCAATTTTCTTTCTGCGAGTAAACCGTCAAAACGTTATCAAATCTGCGGGCTAGATTCCGTTAAGATCGCGAGATGGGTTTATATCGCGTTTTAGGTCCTTCCGGGCCGTTTTGCGATAAATCCGTTTTCTGACTTTTTACGGGAACGTTTCCTGATCTGACGTCGTTTTTAATAAATTACTCGAGTTAATCACAAGGTTTTACGATTTACTCGACTTTTTATTAAAAACACGTTTTTTACGACTTACTCGGCGTTTTTTATTAAAAACACGTTTTTTACGACTTACTCGGCGTTTTTTTTATCAAAAACGCGTTTTTATGATTTCAACGAGAAATCCCGAATAAATCGTATAGTTTAGGCAATGTTCGGTGTTTCGTTTAACCGTTGCCGTTTTATACGATTTCCTCGAGTTCTTTCCGAGAAAGCGAAGTTTTACGGTTTTATCGTAAAACTCGAACGGTAAGTCGGATCGAGATGGAACGGGATATGTTTCGGCCGTAGTTTAGATTGTAACCTTGTCGAAAGACGTAAGTTTTGAATCGGGGATGCGGGATATCCGAGAAGTTTTTAGTTCGCCGATGGGCGAACTAGATGAGTGTCTGTTAGTTCGCCCATCGGCGAACTAAGCCGGGCCGGCTTAGTTCGCCGATGGGCGAACTAGTTGAGGGACTCCAAGTTTGCCCATCGGCGAACTAAGCCGGGCCGGCTTAGTTCGCCGATGGGCGAACTAGTTGAATGACTCTTAGTTCGCCGATGGGCGAACTAGTGGAGTGTCTCCTAGTTCGCCCATCGGCGAACTAAGCCGGGCCGGCTTAGTTCGCCGATGGGCGAACTAGTGGAGTATCTCCTAGTTCGCGTTTTACGGCTGTTTCGGTTTTTTGCGGTTTCGTAAAACGATTCTTCGAGTTTTATAAAACGATTCTCGAGTTTTATAAAACGATTCTTCAAGTTTTATAAAACGATTCTCGAGTTTTATAAAACGATTCTCGAGTTTTATAAAATGATTCTCGAGTTTTATAAAACGATTCTCAAGTTTTATAAAACGATTCTTTGAGTTTTATAAAACGATTCTTGGGTTTTATAAAACGATTCTCGAGTTTTATAAAACGATTCTTCGAGTTTTATAAAACGATTCTTCGAGTTTTATAAAACGATTCTTCGAGTTTTATAAAACGATTCTCGAGTTTTATAAAACGATTCTCGAGTTTTATAAAACGATTCTCGAGTTTTAGAAAACGATTCTCGAGTTTTATAAAACGATTCTTCGAGTTTTATAAAACGATTCTTCGAGTTTTATAAAACGATTATCGAGTTTGTTAAAACGATTCTCGAGTTTTATAAAACGATTCTCGAGTTTTATAAAACGATCTCTGAGTTTTATAAAATCACTTTTGCGGAAAGTAATGATCCCCTTTTTACAGAATTTATCGCAGACGTTGATTTCGAGAGTACGGTTTTCGACACCAACAAAGAGAAAGAACATTGGTATGCTGATTTGCTGAACTACTTAGCCACAGGAAAAGAACCTTTAAATCTTATGGGCTATGCCAAGAAGAAGTTCTACAAAGATGTGAAGAGATACTATTGGGTTGATCTTTACCTCTACATTCTCTGCAAGGACCAACTTTATAGGAGAGTGGTTGCTAATGAAGAGATTGTTGGGATCCTTACACATTGTCATGGATCATCCTATGGAGGCCACTGTGCTACCTTCAAAACCGTTGCAAATGTGTTACAAGCTGGATTTTGGTGGCCACACATGTTAAGGATACACAAGAGTTTGTTTCAAGGTGTGATTCATGCCAAAGAAGAGGAACATCACCAAAAGGAATGAGATGCCTCAAAAGCCTTTCCTAGAAGTTGAAGTGTTTGATGTATGGGATATTGATTTCATGGGGCCATTTCGAGGATCCTTTGGCAACAAGTACATCCTTGTAGCTGTTGATTATGTTTCAAAATGGGTGGAAGCTATAGCAAGCCCCACCAATGATGTTAGAGTGGTAATCAAGATGTTCAGGAGCATCATCTTTCCAAGGTTTGGAGTTCCAAGAGTTGTGATCAGTGATGGAGGCTCACACTTCATCAACAAACTGTTTGAGGGAATTATAAAGAAGAATGGTGTGAAGCATAAGGTGGCAACTCCTTACCATCCTCAAATAAGCGGTCAAGTTGAGAATTCTAACAGAGAGATAAAGTCCATTTCGGAGAAGATTGTTGTGACTAAAAGAAAATATTGGTCTAACAAGCTTGATGATGCACTTTGGACTTATAGGACAGCTTACAAGACCCCTCTGGGAACCACACCTTTCAACCTTGTGTATGGGAAAGCCTTTCACTTGCCAGTAGAGCTTGAGTACAAGGCATTATGGGCAGTTAAGTTGCTGAACTTTGACATCAAAAGTGCCAACGAGAAAAGACTTTTTCAACTACATGAGCTCGATGAGATAAGAATGGATGCTTTTGAGAACTCAAGGATCTACAAGGAGAAGACTAAAGCTTTCCATGACAAGAACATTCTGACGCGAGAGTTTAAGGAAGGGGCTCAGGTTCTTCTCTACAACTCTAGGTTGAAGCTATTCCCAGGAAAACTTAAGTCAAGGTGGTCCGGTCCATTCAATATTAAGGAGGTTAAACCATATGGAGCCATAGTTTTGTGGAGTGCTGATGGAAGAGACTTCACTGTCAACGGGCAAAGAGTTAAGCTCTACATGGTCACCACACCAGAGGAAGATGAAGCTTCAGTCCCACTCTCTGATCCTACCCCAGCCTAATCTTAAAGACGGAAAAGTCAAGCTAGAGACTTAAATTAAGCTCACTTGGGAGGAATTCCCATGTCTATCCTTGTATATAGTGATTTGAGATTTTAATTTTCTTCTTTATTTTGTTTTAAACACTTTTGTTGGAGGCAATGCAGGTCATTTGGTCGTTCATATTTTGAGCTGGAAACTAAGTCCTGGAGCGACATTCCAGAGCAACACCTGCAGGTCGATGTGACCTAGAGTGAGGTCATGGGAGCGAGAGGGAGTGGTCGCTCGCATTTTCATCACATTTGGGCTCAAAAATATCCCCAGAGCGAACATGCAACGTCGCTCCAGCCTCGCAGCGACCTCTCCCAGAGATCTCCAGCAGCGACCAGGCAAGGTCACTCAAACGCAGAGCGATGTTCCGGAGCAAGGTCTTGAAGTCGCTCCGGCCCTGGAGCGACATGTTCACAGCGACTCCCTTAAGTCGTTCGCTTTTTCATCATTTCGGAGACGAAAAAATAGGCTCAGAGCAACATCCCAGAGCGAGTAGGAGAGGTCGCTCCTCCTCGGAGCAAGGTGCCGCAGCGACTACTCTACGTCGCTCCGGAGCCGGTCCAGGTAAGTCTTCTGATCTTTACCCGGTTTGATTTGATTGAACCGAACCTAATTTCCCCCTAACTGACCTGAACCGACCCGGACAACCCTAGACCTACCCTTCCCATCGACATCATCTCTCTCACTCTCATCCTCTCAATTGCAAAACACTCACATTCTCTCAACCAAAACACCGTGTCTCCCTCAATTCTCAACCAAATCACTTGGTTTTTGTTTCTCAATCCAATCTTTCGCCCCTATAGTCTGTTTTACTACACCCATTCACCGTTTCATTTCATCCAAAGCAAGGTACTGAGTTTTAAAATTAAATTTCGTAGGTCCATGAACCCTAGAATTTCAAAAACGAAAGTTTGATCCTTTTTTTACTTGATTATTGTGAAATAGACTAGAGAAAGATTATCTATCAAGTTGGGTTGATGATTCCAGGGTGAAATTGAGTTTAATTTGAACTTTGACAAATTAGGGTTCATGGATTTGGGGATTTTTGAAATTGACTTTAATTGAGTGTGTTTGTGGTTAAACTAAACATGTTAAGGTGTTTACAAGTAAACCTGAGCTTCAACTGCTAGCTCATTTGTTGAGTTTACTCATGTAATTTCCATTTGCAAATCCCTACTCATTCTCACTTCCATTTACTTATCCTCTTCCAAGCTTTGAATTTTCAGGTACCAATGGGGAAGAAAACAAAGGCACAGAGGGAAGCTGAGAAGCAAAAAGCTGATAAGAGGGAATTTGTATTAAGAGGGAAAACTCTTGACTCTGATCCAACTGGATCAGGGGTAGAGATAACTACGAGGCAACAAGTATTAGCTGCAAAGAAGGCAAAAGAGCAAGAGCAAGAGAACTGGGAAAAGTGTAGCAGTTCCCGCTATTGAGGAGGGAGATAATGAAAGTGAGGAAGAGCAAGTTCTTCAAAAGAAGGCCAAGATGACAAAGAGGAAAGAGGTTGCTGTTGATAGAGATATGGAGAGAATTCCATCTCCAGAAGAGTTGTACCAACACTTGTTGAATGGGGTGGCATAGACTTGTTGGGGTCAAAATCGGTAGGACGGAATTAATAGCCAAAGTTCCCCGCGAAAATACAAAAAGAACAGTTTTATAAAACCCGAGGAATAGTTTTATAAAACTCATAGTCATTTATAAAACTCGCAGACCGTTTTATAAAACCCGAGAAATCGTTTTATAAAACTCGAGAAACGTTTTATAAAACTCAAAAATCGTTTTATAAAACTCGAAGATCGTTTTATAAAACTCGAGAATCGTTTTATAAAACTCAAAGATCGTTTTATAAAACTCGAAAATCGTTTTATAAAACTCGAGAATCGTTTTATAAAACTCAAAGATCGTTTTATAAAACTCGAAGATCGTTTTATAAAACTCGAGAAATCGTTTTATAAAACTCGAGAATCGTTTTATAAAACTCGAAGATCGTTTTATAAAACTCGAAGATCGTTTTATAAAACTTGAGAAATCGTTTTATAAAACTCGAGAGTCGTTTTATAAAACTCGAAGATCGTTTCATAAAACTCGAGAAATCGTTTTATAGAACTCGAGAATCGTTTTATAAAACTCGAAGATCGTTTTATAAAACTCAAAGATCTTTTTATAAAACTCTAGAATCGTTTTATAAAATCCAAAGATCGTTTTATGAAATCCGAAGATCGTTTTATAAAACTCGAGAAATCGTTTTATAAAACTCGAGAAATCGTTTTATAAAACTCGAGAAACGTTTTATAAAACTCGAAGATCGTTTTATAAAACTCAAAGATCGTTTTATAAAACTCGAAGATCGTTTTATAAAACTCGAAAGTCGTTTTATGAAATCCGAAGATCGTTTTATAAAACTTGAGAATCGTTTTACGAAACCGCGAAAAACCGAAATAGCCGTAAAACGCGAACTTGTCGCAACTAGTTCGCCCATCGGCGAACTAGGAAGTGATCAACTAGTTCGCCCATCGGAGAACTAAGCCGGCCCGGCTTAGTTCGCCGATGGGCGAACTAGGACATGCTCGACTAGTTCGCCGATGGGCGAACTAGAGACTTCCCAGATACTCCGCGTCTCGATTTCCCGCATTCCCGATTCGAAACTTACGTCTTTCGACAAGGTCGCGTTCTAAACCACGGCCAAAATATCTCCCGTTCCATCTCGATCCGACTTACCGTTCGAGTTTTACGATAAAAACCGTAAAACTTCGTTTTCTCGGAAAGAACTCGAGGAAATCGTATAAAACGGCAACGGTTAAACGAAACACCGAACATTGCCTAAACTATACGATTTATTCAAGATTTCTCGTTGAAATCATAAAAGCGCGCCTTTTAATAAAAAACACCGAGTAAGTCGTAAAAAACGTGTCTTTAATAAAAAGTCGAATAAATCGTAAAATGTTGGGGTCAAAATCGGTATGACGGAATTAATAGCCAAAACTCCCCGCGAAAGTACCAAAAGAACAGTTTTATAAGACCCGAGGAATGGTTTTATAAAACTGTTCGTCATTTACAAAAAACTCGCAAACCGTTTTGTAAAACTCGAGAAATCGTTTTATAAGACTCGAGAAATCGTTTTATAAAACTCGAGAAATCGTTTTATAAAACTCGAGAATCGTTTTATAAAACTCGAGAAATCGTTTTATAAAACTCGAGAATCGTTTTATAAAACTCGAGAATCATTTTATAAAACTCGAGAATCGTTTTATAAAACTCGAGAAATCGTTTTATAAAACTCGAGAATCGTTTTATAAAGCTCGAGAATCGTTTTATAAAACTCGAGAATCATTTTATAAAACTCGAGAATCGTTTTATAAAACTCGAGAATCATTTTATAAAACTCGAGAATCGTTTTATAAAACTCGAGAATCTTTTTATAAAACTCGAGAATCATTTTATAAAACTCGAGAATCGTTTTATAAAACTCGAGAATCGTTTTATAAAACCCGAGAATCGTTTTATAAAACTCGAGATTTGTTTTATAAAACTCAAGAAATCGTTTTATAAAACTCGAGAAATCGTTTTATAAAACTCGAGAATCGTTTTATAAAAACTCGAGAATCGTTTTATAAAACTCGAGAATCGTTTTATAAAACTCGAGAATCGTTTTATAAAACTCGAGAATCGTTTTATAAAACTCGAGAATCGTTTTATAAAACTCGAGAATCGTTTTATAAAACTCAAGAATCGTTTTATAAAACTCGAGAATCGTTTTATAAAACTCGAGAAATCGTTTTATAAAACTCGAAAGATCGTTTTATAAAACTCGAAGGTCGTTTTATGAAATCCGAAGATCGTTTCATAAAACTCGAGAAATCGTTTTACAAAACCGCAAAAAACCGCAAAAACCGAAAAAGCCGTAAAACGCGAACTAGTCGCAACTAGTTCGCCCATCGGCGAACTAAGAAGCACTCTCTAGTTCGCCCATCGGCGAACTAAGAGTCACTCTCTAGTTCGCCCATCGGCGAACTAAGAGTCACTCTCTAGTTCGCCGATGGGCGAACTAAGACATGCTCGACTAGTTCGCCCATCGGCAAACTAAGCCGGCCCGGACACTCCGCGTCTCGATTTCCCGCATTCCCGATTTGAAACTTACGTCTTTCGACAAGGTCGCGTTCTAAACCGCGGCCGAAATATCTCCCGTTCTATCTCGATCCGACTTACCGTTCGAGTTTTACGATAAAAACCGTAAAACTTCGTTTTCTCGGAAAGAACTCGAGGAAATCGTATAAAACGGCAACGGTTAAACGAAACACCGAACATTGCCTAAACTGTACGATTTATTCGAGATTTCTCGTTGAAATCATAAAAACGCGCTTTTAATAAAAAACGCCGAGTAAGTCGTAAAAAAATGTGTTTTTAATAAAAAGTCGAGTAAATCGTAAAACTTTGCGATTAACTCGAGAAATTTATTAAAAACGACGTCAGATCGGGAAACGATCCCGTAAAAGTCGGAAAACGGTTTTTAACGCAAAACGGTCCGGAAGGACCTAAAACGCGATAAAAACCCATCTCGCGATTTCAACGAAATCAAACCCGCAGATTTGATAACGTTTTGACGGTTTACTCGCAGAAGGAAAATAAAAGTCAAGTTTAAAGATAAAAGGAAGGTTTGAAGAGAAATAGAAGATTTCCGCGGAAGAAAAGGAAGGATCGAGAAGAATGGAAAATTCCCGATTTAGTCAAATCTGGGCGAAATGGAAAGATCGGATAGCCAAGACAAGGAGNACGGTTTACTCGCAGAAGGAAAATAAAAGTCAAGTTTAAAGATAAAAGGAAGGTTTGAAGAGAAATAGAAGATTTCCGCGGAAGAAAAGGAAGGATCGAGAAGAATGGAAAATTCCCGATTTAGTCAAATCTGGGCGAAATGGAAAGATCGGATAGCCAAGACAAGGAGTATATAAAGAGGAGGTCTAGGGCAGAAGCATACACACGAAATTCAGAGCTCTCACCACCAAAACTAGCATTTAGGAATCTTTCCGTTTTTCTGTTAGCGAGCTCCGTCTCAATTAGGGTTTTCTAGTTCCTACGTTTTCGGCTACTCTCTTTGTACCAGTTCAACGCAGATTCGGAATAAGAACCTTCTTGCTTTCGATCTCGCTTATTTTCGTTTTAATTCTAAGTAATTCCGTCATCTTAATCTTTGTTGTGCGGTTCTCGCAGATAGCCGGTTCCTCTGGAAACTTAGGGTTTTCCCGAAGTTTCCTTATTTACAATTTATTTGACAGTAGGGTGAAATCGACTCCCACAGTTTGGCGCTAGAAGGAGGGGGGGGGTCGGATCTATCTTACACCGTAACCGCAACATGTCCAACGAAGAAACGATGACTGGTGACAACCAAACTCGCGACGAACGCGACAACGTTGAAACACCGCTACCAAAAGACGCGCCTGCGGCCAACGCTACAAACGCTAACGCTAACGCTGAGACCGTCGAAAAGATGCTTTCCGAGTTTAACAAAAAATCGGAAGAGCAGGAAAAGCTCATTGGTTCACTCGCAAAACGGCTCGAAACCCTAACTGCGAGAACCAAAGCAATTTGCCCCCGCGGAACTACCAAAATCCGCGCAAGGAGACTCGATTTCGGCGCTCCTACGGATCGTCTCAGAATCGATCAGGGAAACGTACCGGAAAAAAAAATTCCGGAAAAGAAAACCCTGACACGACGCTGAACGAATCGGAAAAATCTCCTATTCGCGAACAGGAGACCGAAGGCGACGGCATCGAAAGGGTCAACCTGGAAACGAGCGACCAGGCCAATTCGACAGACGAAGACGCCGACGTCCATCCTAGGAGAAGAAAAACTCGCAGTCCTCAACCGGAGTCTTCTCCCGAACGTTCCTTTACTAGAGACGAAGGGGAACTCCACTTTGCACGATATGCAAAAACCGCCGAGGAGCGATCTCCGGTCACTCGCAGCAAACGCCGACGAGGTCGGGAAACTGCTGGCGATCAGACCGAGATTCGCGATCTCCGCGAATACATTACCAAAACGGCCGCAGCGGTAAAAGCGGTGAAATCTCAGATTCACCACGCGACCAGCGCCGCACCCGAGATCGATCGGCTGCTGTACGAATCTCGGAAAACGCCCTTCACGGCTCGCATCACCGAGATCAAACTGCCCGATCCCGGAAAGCTTAAGGTGCCGACTTACGACGGAACGACCGATCCCAAAGCGCACCTGCAAGCGTTCCAGATCACTATGGGACGAGCCAAGCTCAAGGACCACGAAAAAGACGCAGGTTACTGCCGCCTCTTCGTCGAAAACCTAGAAGGAGCCGCGCTCGAATGGTTCGCCAAACTTATGATAATTCGATCAGAAGTTTCCGTCGATTGGCTTCGGAGTTCCTGAAACAGTACTCAATGTTCATTAACCCGGAAACCTCTGACGCCGATCTCTGGAGCATGGTGCACGAGGAAGACGAATCTCTCCGCGATTTCATGAGTAGATTCAAACTCGTCATGGCTAGGGTTAGCGGGATCAGCGACAAAGCCGCCATCGACGCGTTAAGAAAATCGCTCTGGTATAAATCGGAGTTCCGCAGATGGATAACTCTCGAGAAACCGCGGACGATCCAGGAAGCGCTCCATAAGGCCACCGACTTCATAACCATCGAAGAGGAAACTAAAATCCTGTCCGAGAAGCATAAGCTGACGAAAACATCTGCGAAGGATAACGCGTCCGAGCAGAAACAGAAAAAGAAAATCTCTCGTAACGACAAATTCGTCCATCACGAGGGACAGGATCTCCGAGGGGCGCATAACTACGCTGTCAACTCCGGTTCGGAGCAAGGGCGAACTACGGGAAACACGTGGACGAGAAATTCGAATTACGATGAGAATTCTTTCTGCGACCTCCACCAAACCCATGGTCATTCCACCGTGAACTGCAAATTTCTCGGCGCCAGACTGGCCGCGAAGCTAGTCGCGGGAGAACTTTCCGAGATATCAAGTGTCAAGGATCTCATCCGCGATTCGGACCGCGTCCCGAAGAATGACAAAAACGCGCAAACCCCGCCTCAGGGAAATCAGTCGGGCGAAAAACGCGGACGAAGAGTAGACGAGAAGGGTAACGATGCTAACCGCCGAAAAATCAACATGATCATCGGCGAATCGCCATACTTTAACGACACCGTCTCGTCGATAAAATCTTACCAACGTAAAGCCGAAACCGGCTCGAGTTGGAAGGTGCCGATGGACGATTCTCCGACAGGAGTAATCTCTTTCAACGATGCTAAAACCGGCGGAATCGACCAACCGCATGCCGATCCCCTTGTCATCGATTTAGTGATAAGCGATCTAGAGGTTGCGCGAATCCTGGTTGATACCGGAAGCACGGTCAACGTCATCTTCCGCAACACGCTAGCACGCATGGGAATCGACCTCTCGGAAGTCGAGCCGATTCCAAAACCGCTGACTAGTTTCTCCGGCGAAACGTCAATGACCCTGGGATCAATCCGACTACCGGTCGTCGCGAAAGAAGTGACGAAAATCGNACCTCTCGGAAGTCGAGCCGATTCCAAAACCGCTGACTAGTTTCTCCGGCGAAACGTCAATGACCCTGGGATCAATCCGACTACCGGTCGTCGCGAAAGAAGTGACGAAAATCGTTAACTTCGCGGTAGTCGATGTCCCGGCTATCTACAACGTGATTATGGGCACGCCTTGGATAAATTCCATGAAGGCGGTTCTGTCAACGTATCACTTAGGCATCAAATTCCCGACGCCTACGGGAGTCGCAGTAATTTGGGGATGCCAAAGACAATCGCGATCTTGCTTCCTGGCCGAACATAAGCTGAGGCAATTAGCGGTCGCGATCGTGAAACCAAAACGGGCAAAGGTTACGCCACCGCCCGCAGACGACGACCCGAAGCAAGCAACGGCCGAGAAACCAGAAGTTTCCGCACCTATCGCTTCCGCCCAACCGGAGGAGACAATCCCGGACAAAGACATCGATCCCGCGACAGAAGCGATCGAGAAGTCTACGACAGCCGAGTAAACACACTCGCGCAAACAATGAGAACTACGAGATTGGTTGATTTCCGAAAAGAATACGTAGGCAGCTCGCCTAAAGACGAGTTCAGCTATCCCCCCTTCCAAAGCGGGGGGGGAGTGGGTGAGTATACGAGTATTCGTATACTCCCGAAATTTTTTACGAAATTTCTTTTAGCTTTGTAATCGAAAATTTTTCGAAATTTTTAATAAAGACAAAGTTAGAATATCTCTGCTACCATCGAAAAACGCAAATCCGGAAAATCGCTTCCGCAGTAACAACTACTCAATCATTTCATAAAAATTCGCATATCAAAATATTTTCGGAAAGAACGGGCGAGACGTCGCCTAAATTCTCGAAGAAAAATATTTCCTCAAAAGTCCATCCGCGACTATAAAAACACGAACGCTCGGCGATTGGCCCCGTCGAGCACGCTAGCCGTCCTAAACAAACGCACTGACCTATCGGTCCGCACACATCCGACGAGGATAAAATAGCGCGCTATAAAAGAAATCCAAATTTTTGTTCAACACTTCCGGGAAAGTTTCCCGGTGAGATGCTCGATTCCAACTAGACGAATCGTATAAGCCGAGAACCTATCGCGGATTCTAAATCGGTATGGAATCAGGTTAAAATCGCAACGGGCAAAACGAAAGCCGATTAGTCATCGCACAGCCCCAATCCGAAAGTAAACCTAGGTCTTGCCCTAAACCCAGCACACTGGTCGCTAACGTCTCAAGGCANTCAGGTTAAAATCGCAACGGGCAAAACGAAAGCCGATTAGTCATCGCACAGCCCCAATCCGAAAGTAAACCTAGGTCTTGCCCTAAACCCAGCACACTGGTCGCTAACGTCTCAAGGCATGAATCGAGATCCTAAAGGCATGTCTCTTCGCCCACATCTAAACACTCGTGAAAATCGAAATCTCCCGAGTTAACGAATCGGACGATCTACACCAAAGAGTTAGGTACGAGATGACAACTCGTATTCTTTCCTCTACATCTAACATAAAAAACGAATTTCATACTCAGAAAATATTTTATTAAAAGCATTCGAATACACACCGCCCAGCGGTAGGGATTCAAAGCCACCAACGGCCAGTCCCGGAAAAACAACGACAAAAAAAAAAAAAAAAAAAACTAAGAACATCACACATCAAAATCGTCAAAAGCAGACTGATCAACCTCGCCACCCATATCCGGGATCTCAGGTCCAACTTCGATCGAATCCGGCGATACCACGATAGGATCCCACTGATCCCACATAACCTTCCCGGGGTTAGCGGATCCGTTCTTCTTCTTCTCTCTCTTAGCTAGACGCTTCTTCTGCTTCGCAATCGCAGCCTCATACGAATAGTCCGGCTCTTGGGTAATATGCAAACCCCCAACTACGCCCCGACACTCGCGGAAATTACCATTCGCTCTTTGCGCATCTTCAAATTCCGCATAAAGAGGCACGAACCGCTCGCGCCGAGCCATCAACTCTGCAGCAACCTCTCTTTAGCCTGCCCTACGAGCACGGCGAGCCATCGCGTCAGAAAGTTCCAAGCTTCGACAGGATTCAGTTTCATATTCTTCTCTCACGCGAGCGGCCTCCTTTGCATCCAAATCCTGGAAACGAGAGAAACTGGCATCGATCTCCTCTCTGATACGAACAGCCTCCGCCTCTGCTGCTGCAGCCCTGGATTCGGCCCTGCGAAGCTCCGCACTATTCGCATTCACCGCATCGCTCAAAAAGCGAAGACTCTGCGAAACAGAACAAACATCCTTCATAAAAACGTACATACATAATCATAAAAAAGAATAGGCAAACCTTGTTGAAAAGCCTCGACGCTTTCGCAAACGGTGTGTCAGCTGGCCCTCGGGATAACGTCTCAGCCGGATCAAATTCGGAGGGCGAAAAATCAATAAGATCCTCGATATCAAAATCTTTGATAGATGCCCGACCATGGTCGACCGGAACTTCTCTATCTTGCGGAGATCTAGATCTTTCCCTCTCCTCCGCACCATCGTCCACCTTGAGATCGGCATGACCATCGCAAGAAAAACCGGACGAATAATAGGCGGCGGCACGACGGATCCTTTTCGGAGAAAAAAATCCCCAATGAAGCGGGCCACCGCGCAGAAGATTCATAACCTTCGGAAAATCTTCAAGCGTCGGTACCGGAAGCGCAGGCACTGCGAAACAAACAAAAAAGTTAAAACCTATATTTACACAGATATGGGTATCACGTTAATGAAATATCGTTTGTCACCCGTGCAGCCCTAATCAAAGGAATACAACTCTCCTCCACCGATTCATTGTCGATTTTGACATAAAAGAAACGGTGGATCCAGTCGTGATCATTCGAGGCAAGCCCGCCGACAACCGTCATGCCCCGTCGGGGGGCCAAGTAAAAACCATCCTTCCTCACCTTGAATGTCAATATAGACAAAAGATAATCCGCGTCGAGGGACATACCGCGTTCATATCCCAACATCAGAATCCCGATAAGGTGTTGTAGGCCTTTAGGGCGTAGTTGGCCGAATGGTACTCCAAACCTATCCAAGAATTCGAAAACGGCCCGAGGAATAGGGAACCATAGATGGCAGGTTAGCAAAAAGGCTTCATAGCACGTAAAATAACCCGAAGGCGGATTCTCGGCACTCATACCCTCGACAGGGATGCAAAGCTGAACCGACTCGGGGATCGCACAGGTATTTTTCAAATATTTGAGAGAACCAACAGTGCTCGTGCTCTTGCCACCCGCCCTCTTCCGGGGATTATTTCTTTTCGGAACCCAGAAAGTCGAAGGCGGCAGCTCCGCGGCCCTCACGGCTGAATAGTAGTCTGCGAACTCTTCCTTAGTCGTAGAGAAACGTCGAAAGACCGGCTTGGGGAGAGAACAGCCGCTGGGAGTATCAAGGTCGCTCGGATCAAAGATTGATGCATGAGCATTATCTGAAACTTTCCGTCCGAAAGACATGTTGGATAATCAAAAGAAAAAATGATCTAAAGGAAAAAGTAGAGAGAAGTCTTTCTAAAACTNCCGAAAGACATGTTGGATAATCAAAAGAAAAAATGATCTAAAGGAAAAAGTAGAGAGAAGTCTTTCTAAAACTTAAGCAAGTTATGGAGGAATGAATGAAAAATTTACAAAACTCACTCCATATACTTATAGGAAAGAATTTTACTATTCACCTTTGGACTTTTGGCCATTAAAGTTCCGCCTAATTCCACCAAACTCGACAAACTCGCCAAACAAGCTCAATCCACTCGCAAGAATCTCACGATTCTTACGAGCTGAGGGGCTAACTGTTGGGGTCAAAATCGGTACGACGGAATTAATAGACAAAACTCCCCGCGAAAGTACCAAAAGAACAGTTTTATAAGACCCGAGGAATGGTTTTATAAAACTGTTCGTCATTTACAAAAAACTCGCAAACCGTTTTGTAAAACTCGAGAAATCGTTTTATAAGACTCGAGAAATTGTTTTATAAAACTTGAGAAATCGTTTTATAAAACTCGAGAATCGTTTTATAAAACTTGAGAAATCGTTTTATAAAACTCGAGAATCGTTTTATAAAACTCGAGAATCATTTTATAAAACTCAAGAATCGTTTTATAAAACTCGAGAAATCGTTTTATAAAACTCGAGAATCGTTTTATAAAGCTCGAGAATCGTTTTATAAAACTCGAGAATCATTTTATAAAACTCGAGAATCGTTTTAGAAAACTCGAGAATCATTTTATAAAACTCGAGAATCGTTTTATAAAACTCGAGAATTGTTTTATAAAACTCGAGAATCGTTTTAAGAATCGTTTTATAAAACTCGAGAACCGTTTTATAAAACTCGAGAAATCGTTTTATAAAACTCAAGAAATCGTTTTATAAAACTCGAGAATCGTTTTATAAAAACTCGAGAATCATTTTATAAAACTCGAGAATCGTTTTATAAAACTCGAGAATCGTTTTATAAAACTCAAGAATCATTTTATAAAACTCGAGAATCGTTTTATAAAACTCGAGAATCGTTTTATAAAACTCGAGAATCGTTTTATAAAACTCGAGAAATCGTTTTATAAAACTCGAGAAATCGTTTTATAAAACTCGAAATATCATTTTATAAAACTCGAAGGTCGTTTTATGAAATCCGAAGATCGTTTTATAAAACTCGAGAATCGCTTTATAAAACTCTAGAAATCGTTTTATAAAACTCGAGAAATCGTTTTATAAAACTCGAAAGATCGTTTTATAAAACTCGAAGGTCGTTTTATGAAATCCGAAGATCGTTTTATAAAACTCGAGAAATCGTTTTACAAAACCGCAAAAAACCGCAAAAACCAAAAAAGCCGTAAAACGCAAACTAGTCGCAACTCGCTCGCCCATCGGCGAACTAAGAAGCCCTCTCTAGTTCGCCCATCGGCGAACTAAGAGTCACTCTCTAGTTCGCCCATCAGCGAACTAAGCCGGGCCCGGCTTAGTTCGCCGATGGGCGAACTAGGGAGTAATCAACTAGTTCGCCGATGGGCGAACTAAGACATGCTCGACTAGTTCGCCGATGGGCGAACTAGAGACGTCCCGGACACTCCGCGTCTCAATTTCACGCATTCCCGATTCGAAACTTACGTCTTTCGACAAGGTCGCGTTCTAAACCGCGGCCGAAATATCTCCCGTTCTATCTCGATCCGACTTACCGTTCGAGTTTTACGATAAAAACCGTAAAACTTCGTTTTCTCGGAAAGAACTCGAGGAAATCGTATAAAACGGCAACGGTTAAACGAAACACCGAACATTGCCTAAACTGTACAATTTATTCGAGATTTCTCGTTGAAATCATAAAAAACGCGCTTTTAATAATAAACGCCGAGTAAGTCGTAAAAACGTGTTTTTACTAAAAAGTCGAGTAAATCGTAAAACTTTGCGATTAACTCGAGAAATTTATTAAAAACGACGTCAGATCGGGAAACGATCCCGTAAAAGTCAGAAAACGGTTTTTATCGCAAAACGGCCGGAAGGACCTAAAACGCAATAAAAACCCATCTCGCGATTTCAACGGAATCAAACCCGCAGATTTGATAACGTTTTGACGGTTTACTCGCAGAAGGAAAATAAAAGTCAAGTTTAAAGATAAAAGGAAGGTTTGAAGAGAAATATAAGATTTCCGCGGAAGAAAAGGAAGGATCGAGAAGAATGGAAAATTCCCGATTTAGTCAAATCTGGGCGAAATGGAAAGATCGGATAGCCAAGACAAGGAGTATATAAAGAGGAGGTCTAGGGCAGAAGCATACACACGAAATTCAGAGCTCTCACCACCAAAACTAGCATTTAGGAATCTTTCCGTTTTTCTGTTAGCGAGCTGCGTCTCAATTAGGGTTTTCTAGTTCCTACGTTTTCGGCTACTCTCTTTGTACCAGTTCAACGCAGATTCGGAATAAGAACCTTCTTGCTTTCGATCTCGCTTATTTTCGTTTTAATTCCAAGTGTTTCCGTATCTTAATCTTTGTTGTGCGGTTCTCGCAGATAGCCGGTTCCTCTGGAAACTTAGGGTTTTCCCGAAGTTTCCTTATTTACGATTTATTTGACAGTAGGGCGAAATCGACTCCCACATAAAACCTTGCGATTAACTCGAGAGATTTATTAAAAAACGACGTCAGATCAGGAAACGATCTCGTAAAAGTCGGAAAACGGATTTATCGCAAAACGGCCCGGAAGGACCTAAAACGCGATAAAAACCCGTCTCGCGATTTCAACGGAATCTAACCCACAGATTTGATAACGTTTTGACGGTTTACTCGCAGAAGGAAAATAAAAGTCAAGTTTAAAGATAAAAGGAAGGTTTGAAGAAAAATAGAAGATTTCCGCGGAAGAAAAGGAAGGATCGAGAAAAATGGAAAGTTCCCGATATAGTCGAATCTGGGCAAAATGGAAAGACCGAACGACCAAGGCGAGGAGTATATAAATAGNTCGCAGAAGGAAAATAAAAGTCAAGTTTAAAGATAAAAGGAAGGTTTGAAGAAAAATAGAAGATTTCCGCGGAAGAAAAGGAAGGATCGAGAAAAATGGAAAGTTCCCGATATAGTCGAATCTGGGCAAAATGGAAAGACCGAACGACCAAGGCGAGGAGTATATAAATAGGAGGTCTAGGGCAGAAGCAAGGGACACGTAATTCAGAGCTCTCACCACCAAAACTAGCATTTAGGAATCTTTCCGTTTTTCTGTTAGCGAGCTGCGTCTCAATTAGGGTTTCGTTCTTAAGCTTTTCTGCTACTCTTTTGTACCAGTTCTACGCAGATTCGGAATAAGAACCTCTTTGCTCTCTATTTCGTTTATTTTCATTCAAATTCTAAGTTATCGTTTTCTTATTTTTCGTTGTGCGGCTCTGCAGATAGCCGGTTCCTCTGGAAACTTTGGCTTTTCCCGAAGTTTCCTTTTTTTACGATTTATTTGACAGTAGGTGGATTTCGACACCCACAGTTTGGCGCTAGAAGGAGGGGGGGGGGGTCGGATCTATCTTACACCGTAGCCGCAACATGTCCAATGAAGAAACGATGACTGGTGACAACCAAACTCGCAACGAACGCGACAACGTTGAAACACCACCACTAAAAGACGCGCCTGCGGCCAACGCTACAAACGCTAACGCCGAGACCGTCGAAAAGATGCTTTCCGAGTTAAATAAAAAATCGGAAGAGCAGGAAAAGCTCATTGGTTCGCTCGCAAAACGGCTCGAAACCCTAACTGCGAGAACCAGAGCGATTCGCCCCCGCGGAACTACCAAGATCCGCGGAAGGAGACTCGATTTCGGCGCTCCTACAGATCGTCCCAGAATCGATCAGGGAAACGTACCGGAAAAAGATTCCGGAAAAGAAAACCCTGACACGACACTGAACGAATCGGAAAAATCTCCTATTCGCGGACATGAGACCGAAGGCGACGGCATCGAAAGGGTCAACCTGGAAACGAGCGACCAGGCCGACTCGACAGACGAAGACGCCGACGTCCATCCTAGGAGAAGAAAAACTCGCAGTCCTCAACCAGAGTCTTCTCCCGAACGTTCCTTTTCTGGAGACGACGGGGAACTCGACTTCGTGCGATACGCAAAAACCGCCGAGGAGCGATCTCCGGTCACTCGCAGCAAACGCCGACAAGCTCGGAAAACTGCTGGCGGTCTGATCGAGATGCGCGATCTCCGCGAATATATCACCAAAACGGCCGCAGCGGTAAAAGCGGTGAAATCTCGGATTCACCACACTACCAGCGCCGCACCCGAGATCGATCGGCTACTGTACGAGTCTCGGAAAACGCCTTTCACGGCCCGTATCACCGAGATCAAACTGCCCGATCCCGGAAAGCTTAAGGTGCCAACTTACGACGGGACGTCCGATCCCAAAGCGCACCTGCAAGCGTTCCAGATCACCATGGGACGAGCCAAGCTGAAGGACCACGAAAAAGACGCAGGCTACTACCGCCTATTCGTCGAAAACCTAGAAGGAGCTGCGCTCGAATGGTTCGCCAAACTTAGGCGAAACTCGATCGGAAGTTTCCGTCGACTGGCTTCGGAGTTCCTTAAACAGTACTCGATGTTCATTAACCCGGAAACCTCCGACGCCGATCTCTGGAGCTTGGTGCACGAGGAGGACGAATCTCTCCGCGATTTTATGAGTAGATTCAAACTCGTCATGGCTAGGGTTAGCGGGATTTCCGACAGAGCCGCCATCGACGCGTTAAGGAAATCGCTCTGGTATAAATCGAAGTTCCGCAAATGGATAACTCTCGAGAAACCGCGGACGATCCATGATGCGCTCCATAAGGCCACCGACTTCATAACCATCGAAGAGGAAACTAAAATCCTGTCCGAGAAGCATAAGCCGACGAAAACATCCGCGAAGGATAACGCGTCTGAGCAGAAGCAGAAAAAGAAAAGCTCTCGTAACGATAAATTCGTCCATCACGAGGGACATGATCTCCGAGGGGCGCTTAACTACGCTATCAACTCCGGTTCGGAGCAAGGGCGAACTACGGGTAACACGTGGATGAGAAATTCGAATTACGATGAGAATTCTTTCTGCGACCTCCACCAAACCCATGGTCATTCCACCGTGAAGTGCAAAGTTCTCGGCGCCAGACTGGCCGCAAAGTTAGTCGCGGGAGAACCTTCCGAGATATCTAGTGTCAAGGATCTCATCCGCGATTCGGACCGCGTCCCGAAGAATGACAAAAATGCGCAAACTCCGCCTGAGGGAAATCAGTCGGGCGAAAAACGTGGACGAAAAGTAGACGAGAAGGGTAACGATGCTAACCGCCGAAAAATCAACATGATCATCGGCGAATCGCCATACTTTAACGACACTGTCTCGTCAATAAAATCCTACCAACGTAAAGCCGAAACCGGCTCGAGTTGGAAGGTGCCGATGGACGATTCTCCGACAGGAGTAATCTCTTTCAACGATGCTAAAACCGGTGGAATCGACCAACCGCATGCCGATCCCCTTGCCATCGATTTGGTGATAAGCGATCTAGAGGTTGCTCGAATCCTGGTTGATACCGGAAGCACGATCAACGTCATCTTCCGCAACACGCTAGCACGAATGGGAATCGACCTCTCGGAAGTCGAGCCGATTCCAAAACCGCTGACTCATTTCTCCGGCGAAACGTCAATGACCCTGGGATCAATCCGACTACCGGTCATCGCGAAAGAAGTGACGAAAATCGTTAACTTCGCGGTAGTCGATTTCCCGGCTATCTACAACGTGATTATGGGCACGCCTTGGATAAATTCCATGAAGGCGGTTCTGTCCACGTATCACTTAGGCATCAAATTCCCGACGCCTACGGGAGTCGCAGTAATTTGGGGATGCCAAAGACAATCGCGAT
>CAKOAT010154489.1:28322-45121 GCA_932364175.1 Eruca vesicaria subsp. sativa | reverse complement strand
TCGCAGAAGGAAAATAAAAGTCAAGTTTAAAGATAAAAGGAAGGTTTGAAGAAAAATAGAAGATTTCCGCGGAAGAAAAGGAAGGATCGAGAAAAATGGAAAGTTCCCGATATAGTCGAATCTGGGCAAAATGGAAAGACCGAACGACCAAGGCGAGGAGTATATAAATAGGAGGTCTAGGGCAGAAGCAAGGGACACGAAATTCAGAGCTCTCACCACCAAAACTAGCATTTAGGAATCTTTCCGTTTTTCTGTTAGCGAGCTGCGTCTCAATTAGGGTTTTCGTTCTTAAGCTTTTCTGCTACTCTTTTGTACCAGTTCTACGCAGATTCGGAATAAGAACCTCTTTGCTCTCTATTTCGTTTATTTTCATTCAAATTCTAAGTTATCGTTTTCTTATTTTTCGTTGTGCGGCTCTGTGGATAGCCGGTTCCTCTGGAAACTTAGGGTTTTCCCGAAGTTTCCTTTTTTTACGATTTATTTGACAGTAGGTGGATTTCGACACCCACAAGACTCCAACTAGGTTTGCGGACACCGATTTGCTGAGAAAGTTGAGTCTTGATTCAGATATTGAGACGATGCTGGGACACTTGAAGATGCCTCAACTCCACACCATGACCTACCCCTTCTACATAGATGTCTCATGTCAGTTTTTATCATCCCTTCAGGTCACGTACCATGACACTAAGCATGTGAGGCAAGGATGAGGGAAGATCACGTTCAAGGTCAGAGGGAGAAAATACAACATGAAATTCAAGGACATTGGAAGAGTCATGGGCTTCCAAGACAATGAAGAATCCTCCCTTCCCTGGTGTGACAAGCTTCCAAAGGAGCTTTGGAAGGTGATCTCATGAAACAAGCACTCTACCGGGAAGGACAAGAACACACACATCCGGCATCCATCTGTGCGCTACCTCCATAGGATGCTGGTCCATGCTTTCTATCCACGGAAGGAAGCTAGCCATGTAACTGAGGAGGATATGAGACTTATCTGCCCAGCCACTAGACCCTTCGTCTAGCCTGGAGTGCTTTCTCTCCCAAGCCACGATATCTATGCCTCCTTTGGGATGGTCAGTTTCTTCATCGGTCGCCTCGAGTACTACAGAGACTGGGCTTGGTACACCACTGATCCAAAACAAAAGATTGGGATTGGTAGCATGATCACACCCCTACTTGAATTTATGGGATTCAACTTGGGGAAGGATGAAGCAGGTCCTAAGTTCATTGATGGAATTTACTTGAGGATTGCCGCTTATTTCAGTGAAAGGTTGAAATCACTCAAATGTTTAACCCTAAGAAGTGAATTACTCTCTCAAATAAGAGGTTCAGTTGTAGTACTTAGGGATTGAATCCACAGGGAACTAAGGAACACAATAGATGTAATCCTAAGTGATTATGCTAGGTTGATTAGGTTTAAAATAGTAAATTGCAGTTTGTGAGCAATAGTAAGTTGCTCAAGAGAATAGGTTTTGGTTTAAAACAATAAAAGAAAGTAGTTAGATTCAAGGTTACTATTCAGATAATTAGGATTATAATGTTATAGATGTTTTGATGAATTGCTTGCAAGATATATGAGAACTTCGGTTCTTAAACAGATCTAATAGCAATCGCTAAATAGACTCATTCATTGATCTTGTAGCCAGTAATATCGACCGATGTTTTGACAACGATATCGGACGATATGGGTTGCTGTCGATCGATAACTTTATAGGGGTATCGATCGATATAGCATAAGATGGAATCGAAACTGTGTTCACCAAGATCATAGACCGGCTCTCGCACAACCCTAGAGGATCTAAGCTTATGCCAAATGATTTCAGGACAATGATTAACCAGTTAAATCACATCCATGATCATACTCTAGGTAGCTACTCTAGAGTAAGCATTAGGGTTTATTTGGATAATGAATATCAACAATTCAACATTCCATAGTTGAGGCTGATCCCTCATAACTATTTGAACTCTAAATCTAACAAAGAAATCTACTCAGACATACCTAAGAGATTCATAACATCAAGGTAATAATAGAGATTCATTAGATTAGAAGATTGAACTTTTGGTTCTTGGAACAACAAATCTCTTTGTGTGTTTCTTCTAAATCTAGAATTCTATAACCTTTTGAGAATTAAGATGAAAAGAATACTTTATTGCTAAGTATAGAATAGAACAAAAGAATTCAAAAGCACAAGAGAAGTATGCAAAGATTTTGAAGTACAAAAAGCACTAGAACAATAAAAGCATGTCTAGCCAGAATACATAGGCAAAACTATAAATATGAGTTCCATTAGGTTAAAAACTCGTCAGGGGCATTATTGTAATATTGGGAAGACTTGGGCTTCAAGTCGGCCAAGTCGGACTTGTTCTCCATGCATCATATCGACCGATGGTACATGGTGTACATTGATCGATGGAGTATCTCGACTTCGTCTTCTATGGAAGCGTCATCGATCAATTACACAGGGTGTGTATCGATCGATATGTATCATTGTTGTCTGATCTTCATAGTCATCTCGGAAAACTCTCATTTAAGCTCCAAAAGGGCACCTAAATCATCACTTTACTCCAAAATGCTCCTGAACCTGAAAACATACCTAATAGACTCCAAAACATATATAAAACTTATAAAAACACATCAATACCATGGCTAAAAGCGGGTCAAAATCATGGTATATCAACTCCCCCAGACTTAACATTTTGCTTGTCCTCAAGCAAACCATTAGTCTCATTTGGAAGAAGTTTAAAAACAGTAGGGACTCAATAAAATCTTAGCTCTAAAATCATCACTTCTACTTTGTTGCAAGCCACATCTCATATTACTAACTACAGAAGTACATTATACCATATCCTAGCTTAGCAACCAAATTCATCTAGCCAACACTATAAGAAATATTGGTATTGATAGCACCCGAAAAATGCTACGATAAGGTTTTCGTAGCGTTTCGAAGAACGCCGTGACAGCCGC
Source organism: Eruca vesicaria subsp. sativa (assembly GCA_932364175.1). Lineage (NCBI taxonomy): Eukaryota > Viridiplantae > Streptophyta > Magnoliopsida > Brassicales > Brassicaceae > Eruca > Eruca vesicaria. The sequence continues at coordinate 42,159 of CAKOAT010154489.1, read as the reverse complement.
AGCTATGGTAGACCCTCCTCTTATCATAGCGTATTTTCGTGTGCTATAAAAACTAGAGATATTATAGCATTTATGTTTTGTTATATTAAGATATTTTAATAACACCATAATTTTGCTATTATACCATAATTTTGCTATTATCTGATTTACTATGACATTTTTCATGTGCCATAACATAATTTATAATGACATATATATAATGCTATAATTAAAATAAAATAATTATAAAAATGTTAAATTAATTATTAAAATTTAATTAATTAACAATAATTAATGAATAAAATAATTAAAATAAATTTCAAGTTAATTCATAAAATAAAAATTAAATTTTATTTATTGATTAAAATCAGTATACAAATAATCAAAATAACCAAAATACATTAAACCAAAAAATAATTAAAACAGATTAAACTAAACCTAATTAACCAAAACCAAAACCTAATTAACCCTAACCCTAACTAATCCTTTGTCTTCTCTAGCAATGTCATCGTAGGTTCAGCCACCACCAATGTCGAGTCTGAGTAGCTTCAGTCTCCGTCGAGCTTCATCATCTCGAGCTCCGTCGTCTCTCTGTATCGCCGTCACTTCCGCTTCACCTCCTCCGCCGTAGCTTCAGCCGCCTCAATCCTTCCAGCTTCAAGCCGCCTCCTCACTTGATCTCACTGGATCTTTTTCTATCAACCTCAAACCCGTGGAATGTGAACTTAACTCCTATAAGAGAAGAAAAACAACAAAATCTGATATGGTCAAACTTTAATAACAAAGAACTAAGACTGTTTAACAAACTTCTTTGTTATCACATACATAACTAAAGACCTGTTGTGATGCTCATTCTCAATTGACTCAAGCTCTCCCTCGAAAAGTAACAACTCTTGCTTCCATCACACTTGTACCCATCAGACTTGGTTCTGATTAGTTCCTCCTGTAAACAACAAAAACCAACATCATACACAATGTAACCAAAGAAGGCAAACGATATGTGAAATAGCGACCTTTAGTTCACAAATCTGGTCACCCAAATGTGTCATCTTTTTTTTATCTCATTAGACACTGAGTTAGATCTTGTCTCTTCTGCTCACGACCACCAGCTCTGCCCATGAACAAAAAAAAAAACAGATTCAAAACAGAGAGACAGACAGAGAGGCAAATAGAGAGGTGAACGTGGTGGTGGTGAAGACTGCGACGGAATCGAAGGGAGTGCGACGGAATCGAAGGGAATGCGACGGAATCGTCGAGCCTCTTCCCATGTCTTCTCCGACAAATCTCTATCAGACCCATTTACCTTCTCTGAGTAAGACGAGGATAGTGGTGGTGACCGGCAGTCGCGTCTTCTCCTCTCTCTCTTGTCTCTGTTTCGTCTTCTCCTCTCTCTGATTCCTCTTTCTCTCTCTCTCTCTCTCTCGTCTCTAACACGAGATCTCAGAAAGTAAGTAAAAACCAAATGAAAAAATAAATTAATCTCAACCGTTGATTCGATACCATCTAACGGTGTCAATGGTGATCCACGCCTAACCAATTAAAAAATGATGAGGATAGATAGCAGAGTTATTTTGGGCCTTTGATCTAAACTCATCAATGGCTCAAAATAAACAATACATATTATCTTTTATTTACTTATAGTTTTTATAAAAACTATCTAAAATTTTAAACAATTTGATATTATAATTTAAAATTTAAAATCTAAATTTTGTATCAACAAATTTACATGTTGTGTGATTGATTAAAATATCAAAAATTAAAATTTAATGTTTTATGATATAGTTTAATATGAGGTTTGTAGTTTAGGGTTTAGAGTATTAGATTTAGGGTGAAGATTTGAGATTTTTTGTTTGAAATTTACAATTTAAATTTTAGATTATACTTTTAAAATGATGAAATTTTGAGTTTAAATTTAAGATTAAAATTATATTATGAAATTATTGAAGTTTTAAAGTTTATGTTTAGGGGTTAGGGGCTAAACCCTAAACCCCAACACAATCCTCAAAAATTTATATTTTCTTATTTTAATCTCAAAGCTTAACTTAACTTTAATCTCATATCATATCCCAAATTAATCATATACCATAAACTCTAACTAATGTTTTAAACATAACCGTTTTTTCTTTTGATGAAATTTCAAATTTTTGAGCAATCACAAAAATAAATCATTTACAAATCAATTTTTAAACATAATCTTTATAACCATGTCAAAAAAATATAATTTTTATAAATATCATTCTTTTGTAATCATCATCCTTCCACTGGTAAAAATATATTGCATAATTTATAAAGTGCAAACTGATTTATAAATAAAATATATATTGCACTAACTTCATAAACCATACATTTTTTACATAGAATCTTTCCAAGTCTAACATTAACATCATACAAGTCTTATACTAACAACATAATCTTGCCAAATCTTAAAAACAACTAACTTCAAATGTTACTTTCTCAACAATCTTCATTATTACTCGTTTACTCCTCGAGTCATTTAAAAAGATCCTGATAACATGATTTGTTCATTTCCCTTTCTAAGCTGGTATCTATCACCTACGAGGCTCCTGATTAATTTTAACTTGATCCTCCAAGCTCCAAACCGCCTCCTCACTGTCTTCCAACTTCAAGCCCTAGGAGGTGAATCCAATGTCCACCACAACTCCTCCACCATCGATGCTTCAAACTTGTCACCATCTGCTACCTCTGCCTTGTTCAGATTCTTGTAAGATGGGTTTAGTCATCTACAATCAAACCTCTTCACAATCAGAGCCTGTTCATGCAGGTAATGTCAAATCAGAGCATGTTCATGGTTTGAGATGTCACAACTAAATTCCCTTCAACTTAGGTAAAAAAGGAGATGGTTGAGAGATTTAACTGCAACTCAAAGTCTTTTCACAAAGAAGAAAAAGATGTGTTTGTTTAGGCAGAGAAAGAACATCAATCATTCAGAGAGAAACCAAATCCTCAGCTACATAACAAAAAGCTAAATTCCTTACTGTGCAGCTCGTGAAGCCATCTACCAATGCTCTGAAAAGTCTGCTGTCGGCTGATGTCATAAACCAGAAGAGCTCCAACAGCACCTCTATAATACACATAAGTGACTGCTCTGAAACGTTTTTGACCTACCATGTCCCATATCTGTGATTTTATCTCCTTACCAGTTGATATCCATCTTCAACGATTTTTACCACTGGCATTTACTAGCCTGTCTAACAAAGTGAGAAGAGAGAAAGACAAGAATAATTAGAGAGTTGACAAAGGAAACTTCAGAAACAGATTTAAGAGTTAACAATAGAAGATGCAAGAGAACACATAAACATAAAACTAAATAACTTCAACAAAACACAACCATTAACTACTTCATGGATCTTAGATCCCTTCTTCTAAAGTCACAAGCTTTAAACAAATAAAAATACTTAACCATAAGCCAATTGCTAAGTGAAGAATCCAGAACAGAGCAACACAACAAAAACCTAACATAGAAACAACAAAAACCTAATACAACTCTTAATGAAGTTAAAATCAAGTACATTTCCCATCTGAAGATAAACAAAAGCACGGTTAGTAAGATACAAAATGTCCTCGTCTTTACCACCTTTGGCTCTTTTCTCGGCGGTGGAGACAAGTCAGCCTCATGCATCTCGGTGTCTTCTCCCTTACACCCAACGCCTGCATTACTCTCTTATATACAAATTAGGATTATTAGGATTCTTCTGGATCTCCTGCATCGTCTTCACGAAATCAGGCTGCTGCAAATAAACCCTAGTGCCCAGATCCGCCGTCAACTTCACCCACATCTCTTCTCCTTGAAACGCCTCAATGAAAGGATTCGACGATGGCCCACGTGGTATGGACGCGTCGACAATTTAGGTCGCGTGAAGATTATTAGAGCAAAGAAAACTAGAACAAGAGGCTGAATCGGTGAAGGGCTAAACCGGAGAGGCTGAATCGGTGGAGTAGTAGGTCGAAAAGGCTGATGATAAGTGAAGATTTTTCAGAATCTGAAGAGAAAATTAGGTTTTGATTTTGATTTTGGAGAGAGAAAGTGATAATAAGAAACTATGTCGATAGTGAGAGGCAGAAAACCAAAAAATTGGCTAAGTATTTTGGCTCCAAACCAAAAAATTGGCTAAGTATTTTGGCTCCAAACCAAAAAATTGGCTAAGTATTTTAGCTCTAAAATAACTTGTGAGTTATAATAACGATTTATGTGTTCTCTTTTTATGAATTTGTTTTGTAACACAAATTTAATGCTACGATAGAATTGTAATCCGATTTTAACATTTTTGGTAGCAGTTAGTGAATTCGTGCTACCGCGAACTGCTACCAATACTCATATTTCTTGTAGTGCAATCAACTTAAACAATCCTGTCTGACTATCCCCTCTACTGATTTTATTTATGCATAAAATAAAGGTGTAGGCTTTACCTTGGGAATATCGATCAAAGAACACTTGGATTCAACTCAAACAAGTTTCAGGCATTCTCATCCTGGTTCCTTTTCTCTCTTTATCCCCCTTCTCTGAATCCCAAACTTTCTTTTTCTTTTATATCAATCCCAATGAACAACTAATGTTCATCTTATTGATCTTTCAACTTTTATAGCTTTTTGACAAAGTGTAGGTGAATAGTGGGGTCATGGGTAATGTACCTCTCCCTCGCTTCCACAATGTGTGATCATTCCTTTGATTTAGAATAGTGGGGCCATGGGTAATGTACCTCTCCTTCTGCCTCTCAGGAAATCATCTCAATTTTTTATTTCTCTTTATGGGATGCCAAAGGAAGGAGAGAAGGAAACCAAATTTTTTGAGATTTTTACCTTCCAGACTTGCATGACGATTCTGATCCCTTGTATACCAAGCCCCAAGACAAGCAATAGATGTCAGGTTAGGTTGGAAATCAGCTTTGGTTCTTCCAAACAATCATGAAAAGTGTTGTCATAGGATGATCGGTGATCCACTTTAGCATCTATAGTACTTTATGCAATCAACAATTCTAAGAATGGTGCTAAAGAGTAGTAAGATAAAAAGCAAAATAAAATATTTTTTGAAATGTTTTTGTCCCTTTCTTGACTCAATAAAACCATTTTCTGAAAACTTTTAAAGAGATCAAAAAGGTAAACTAGCATCAGTAATTCACTCCCCCCAGACTTAAATCATACATTGTCCTCAGTGTATAACCAGTCGAAGTTAGAGCTTAAGAAATAATAAATGTGTAACTGATATCGAAATTGTGAACGATATACCTGACCGATGTTCGTATCGATCTATGGTGAGTCACTTCCATCGATCTTCATGGATGGGGTTATGTCGAGCGATGTAGACAGGGTCTCATCGGTCGATAGAGGTAGTAATCGTATAGCTATGTTCCTAAAAACAAATAAAAACGAAAGTAATAAGTAAAGATAAAATAAAATTAAGTAAGAAAATACATAACAGTGGGTTGCCTCCCACTCAGCGCTTATTTAAAGTCATTTAGCTTGACCATGGAGGTATGGTGGCTACTGAGGTGGATTGCAGGTACTTGTTGGGAAACAAGTATCCTCCTTGTCTTGTGATTCTTCAAACCAGGAAGTTAAGAAGCTTCTTGTGGCTTTCTCACGTCGGGTCATACTAGCTTGCAAACCATGGACCTCATAGTGGATTCTTTGTAACCACTCCTCAATCCTTGATAAACTGCACTCATGTCGTCCAGCGTGGCTGTAGGTGTTTTCTAGATCAGTACTCATCGGCATGGTGTTGAGGTTTTGGGTATTGTGCACAGGCGATAGGGTGGTATCGATCGATCTCGGTGTAGTCCTGTCGATCGATGTGGATGGATGTCCATCGGTCGATGGGTTTAAAGGCTCGTGGATCGATGCAGATTGTGCAGGTTGGCTCGCGAGCTGGTTCTTGATGTTTTCGATCTCTTGCTGAATATTCTTCACTGTGCATTTTAAATCTTGAACGTCACCTTGTACCGGGAACCAAAATTTGTCTAGTGATCTATGTGCGTCCTCTTCACAGAATTCAATAGATCTGTAGATATCTCTTGTGACTTCTTCAAGTTCTTCTCTGGTACAGTAGTCTGGTGCGCGAATATCGGTCGATGTGTTGGGTAGATCATAGATCGATAGCTTCTGTAAGTGGCTCTCGATAGGTGATTCAAAGGTCGTGTCGATCGATGCTGATGGAGCTGCATCGGTCGATGGTCATCTCTGAAATTCAAGTTCTTTGCGAAGTGCATCCACCTCTTCTTGCAGGGCTTTTCTCTCTTTGTGAGCGAAGTCATTGCCAGACATATTCCATAGTAGTTCTCCTTGAAGTCTCGAGATGGCCTTCTCATGTTCTGCACTCAATCCTGCTATCTCCCAGTTGTGTTCACTGGTTCTTTCATTCAGCATGTATGTAACCTCTGCTTGTGTGTAGAGCTTGCAAAATGGAACTCCTTTAGTGAACTATTCAGCATGCTCCGGTAGACAGATACAAGAGCGCTCAAACATTGTGGCTCTATTACGCAGCTTCTCAATATCTTCTTTGTAGACATGGATGATGTCACCACTGATGCTTCGTGCATAACCACTCTCATCTCTGTAGACACCAAATTCGTCTTTCTTTTCCCAGAAGAAACGACGAACTCCGTGTTTGAAAGTTCTCTTCCCAAACTCGCGTTGTATATCTGACGATGCTTTCTTCCATGTATCGATTGATAAGCGTTGATTTGCTGGATCTGATGAGTTGGAATGAAGGTTTTCTGCACCATCTTGCTTATGAGGTGGTTAGTGCTGATTGTTCTGGTAGATGGGTGGTTGTATGTAGGGACTGATTGGTCCTTTGGCCATCTGAAGGATGTCTGCAACGTCTTCTTTGGATATTGGATATTGGAATGATTCTTCCATCTAGTGCTCGTGCATGACCTTCTAGATCCCTGAAAATACCAAATTCATCCGGAGTTAGTAATGTAAAATTGATTATATGTGTTTTTACCTCGGATGGTGTAGAGGTTGTATCGATCGATGGTATAGCAGGTGCATCGGTCGATCTGTTGAAGAACATGTCGGTCGATGGCTGGTGCTCCATGTCGGTCGATACGTGTGGTTCAGGTCGGATCGCGGATGGTAGTGGTGCTGTGTCCACTGCAAAACTCTCATGATAACTGCTTGCCAAGCTTCCAATCGAGTAATCTCCGTCTCGTGGTTCGTGTGGGACATAGACTGGTGCAGAGTAAGGTTCGTCGCTCGTTGATTCAAAATGTCGTTTGAGCGATCTGGGTTGGAGCATATCGGTCGATGGAGAAGGGTCTCTATCGGTCGATGGTTCGAAAATGAAAGAGGAAGTCTGGCTTCGTCTTCTCGAAGAAATCTATACTCGGTGGCTCGTTCCTCTTCATAATCTGCATCGTACTCCTCCTGAGTAGTGATGCTAGCTAGCTCGGGCATGTAATGATCGTTCTCCCAATCATTGGTGACAAAATTGACGTCTGGAAACTCTTCCTCAATCTTCTAGAATAGCGTATCGATCGATGACCATGTGTAGCCATCGGTCGACGTGGGTCGGCTGGTATCGGCCGATGGTAAAAGGCTGCCATCAGTCGATGTGTCTGGATCGGTTTCGTACTCAGCCATAGAATCATACTCGTGGGCACAGAAACATGTTGCTACGAGTGCTCAGTTTTTTATCCTTGGAAACTTGATGATTGGAACAGGGTTGCAGTGGATGGCAGGGTTGATGAGGGTTAGACATAGCTTGTTGGATTTGAGATCACAAACGGCTCCAACTGTGGCTAAGAAGGCTCTTCCAAGTAGTAGAGAAGTCTTGAAGTTGAGCTTGTTGGCCAGGACATGGAAGTCTGTAGGAATTAGGGGGGAAAAGGGTCTATTCCTACCCAAACAATTTCAATCGTGCCAAATACAACCCGAACAAACATTCAGTGCCAAATACAACCTGAACTATGTTATAATTCATAAATACTACCGTACTTTTTAAAACGTGCCTAAACCTACATTGACCGTAACAGAAGTTAGTCAACCGTTAAAATGATAAAACGACGTCGGGTATATTCCTACCCAAACAAATTCAGTCGTGCCAAATACAACCCGAACAAACATCCAGTGCCAAATATGACCTGGACTACGTTATAATCAAAAATACTACCTGAATTTTTTAAAACGTGCCTAAACCTACATTGACCGTAACAGAAGTTAGTCAACCGTTAAAAATGATAAAACGATGTCGTTTCGATTTCATTATTTTTATAAAAATATGAAGATTCCGGGATTCGAACTCGGGCCTTGCCACTATATAAAACAAACATATCAACCACTAGACTAAAGCAATTTTTTTAAATAGTACTACAAATTTGCAATTATATATGCTTTTATACTTTTTCATCTTCTCTAATTAAAACTTTGCTTATTATTATTATTTTTGACTCTTATTAATATATTAACATATTTAATAAACTTATAAATACTAATTTCTTTTGTTTCTTAAAATTAATATAAGCTGAATATACTTTACCAAAATAAAATAAATTACCATTAAGTTTTATTTTTAAAATAATGTATATATGGACATTCTGTAAATAGTTGAAAAACATGAAATATATTTAATTTTGTATGATTATAAATATTTTATTATTTATATTTTAGTATAATATAAGTTTATTGAAGATATAATAATTACAAAATATGTTAATATATTTATAAGAATCGGAAATAATAATAACAAAAGTTTTAATTAGAGAAGATTAAAAAGTATAGTAGCATATATAATTGCAAATTTGTAATATTTTTTCAAAAACTGCTTTAGTCTAGTGGTTGATGTGTATGTTTTAAATAGTGAAAAAACCCGGGTTCGAGTCCCGGAATGTTCATTTTTAATAATAGAAACAAAACGACGTCGTTTTATCATTTTAACGGTTCACTAACTTCTATTACGATCAATGTAGGTTTAGGCACGTTTCAAAAAGTTCAGGTAGTATTTTTGCATTATAACGTAGTTCAGGTCGTATTTGGCACTAGATGTTTGTTCGGGTTGTATTTGACACGATTGAAATTGTTTGGGTAGGAATAGACCCTTTTCCCGACGTCGGTTTATCATTTTAACGGTTGACTAACTTCTGTTACGGTCAATGTAGGCTTAGGCATGTTTTAAAAAGTTCAGGTAGTATTTTTGCATTATAACGTAGTTCAGGTCGTATTTGGCACTGGAAATTTGTTCGGGTTGTATTTGGCACAATTGAAATTGTTCGGGTAGAAATAGGCCCTTTTCCCGGAATTAGGGCATCTCCAATCTGTACCTCAAGGTTTCTAACTATTCCTCCAGAGTTCTGCTGAGAACAATCCACAAAGATGAAGGATTCTTCAGTAGGCTCGATCTTCAGACCTAGCTGGTCTGCCATAAGCTTGGGTAGGATGCTAACTCCAGATCCTGAATCACATAGGGTACGAGGGAACTCAACACCTCTGATGGAACAGGGTATTGTGAACTTCCCTGGATCGCTCTTCTTCTCCAGTGTGGTCTTCTTCTTTAGACTGTCTCTGACTTGATGAAACATTCTCTTTATGTCTTCATCTATCTCTCTTGTCTCTCTGAAAAACATACACAATCTGTGTGAAAAGTAGGCTTCTTCAAAAGGTTTCTCTCTAGGTATTCTTAGAACTCTTTTTCTGAAGCTTGACAATTCTTTCTCATTAGCTTTCCTTTTATAAGGCTTCGGTGTCTTCTCTTTCCTTTTTCTGAGAACTCTTCCATGTTTTTCCTTTTCTATCTCCATAGACTCAAAGATATCCGTGGATCTCTCCAAGATGGCTTTGTGAGGGCTTCTAATAGTGTAATACTGCTCCTGGAATGCGTCAATACGTGCACCATCTATCTTGGGGAGTTCCACTCGGCGTTGGAGTATCGGGCGACACTGACTGGAGTGCGTCGGTCGATAGCGTGGTCTTCCTGTCGATCGATAGGAGGGTAATCATGTCGGTCGATGTTGTGCGGATCGATCTTGACAGGGACGGGCGGATGTGGGTGACGTGCTCCGAAGGCTTCGTGAGGCATAGTCTGGACGGTACTGCACTCGTACGGGTACTCGTCTAATTCTATCGGTCGACACTCATCAAAGTCGATCGATCGATGTACATGGAATCGTATCGGTCGATGATCGCGGGGTGATATCGATCGATAATAGTCGCGAACGAAGTCACTCTCATCATCAGATTGTTGAATCTCTTCTACTACCTCTTGCCAAAAATCATCATCCAAGATGGCATTGATGTTATGGTTATTGGCAAGCTCATGCTTCTTTAGGGCTTCTACTGTCTGAAACACCTGAGTCTCCAGCTTCTTCATATGGGTGTTTAAGGCCTCTAGCTTCGTTTGGAGGGTGTTGTAGACAGAGTCAATCTTCCCATTAAAGTCTGTCTGGAGTTTCTGCTAACTCTCAAGGACCTTGTCAAGCATCTCCTCCAGTTTAGTATCTTGGCTAGGTGGGTGTAAATTGGAGTAGAATGAGTTTCCATAGCTCCTGTTGTTGTTGGGGTTGCTGCTGCTGAAGGTGTTAGGCTTCTGTGAACTCTAGTTGAAGTTTCTTCTCTCGCATGTGTAGTTTATGTATCCTCCTTGGTTACCAGTTCTCTGAAAACCAGCTCCACTGACCCAGTTCACATCTTCTTCCATATAATCTTCACCTGCAGTCTCTGCATCCTCCACTGAACAGATCTGCTTGTTTAGTAACTTCTGAATGGTATCCAGCTGTGCTTGCACTTCATTGATGTATTCCTTCCCAAGGAATGATGTAGCTTTTGTCTTCATGAAGTTCTTCGTGCTGTTGCTGGAAGCTATTGTAAATTAACTTCACAGCCTCTTGTGGATTCCTGGTGTTGAAGTTGCCATCACTAGCTGTATCAAGAGCTCTCTGATAATCTAATGTGATGCCTCTGTAGAAAGTGCAAAGAAGTTGCACTTTGTTGAATCTGTGGTGTGGGCAATCTCTTTGGTAGGAATTGAATCTGTTCCATGCATCTTTGAATGACTCTTCAGGATTCTGAGTGAATGTAGCAATCTTTTTCCTCCATTCTTCAGCGCGTGACTCATCAAAGAAGTTACGCAGGAATGCGTTCTTGATGTCACTCCAGATTGTGAGAGAACCTGGTAATAGTTGTCTCAGCCACTGCAAAGCTTCTCCAGATAGAGAGTACTTGAAAAGCTTGAAAAGAAGATAGTCTTAAGAGACTCCATTGCCTTTTATGACGGTTATGAGATCCTCGAACCTCTCCAGATGGTCCATAGGATGCTCATTGGACAACCCACATAAGGGTATTTGTCCTACAAGGGTGTAGTACTGCGGCTTAAGCTCGAAATCTCCTCTCTGAATAGCAGGGGGGCGGATGGCTGATCGGTTGGAATAGAACTGATCTGGACGGTTGTAGTCAGCCAAAGATCTAGCTTGGTTAGCCACTTCTACAGGTTGAATGATGTCTGTAGGTGCAGTTTCTTGATTAGGTATGATCTCCTTCTGAGCGTTCAGCTTCTGACCTGCTGCATTACGCAGGTGACCATCTTGATCACACAGGTGTCCATTCTCATCGGTTGTGAGAATAATAGGCGCTACCATGTCTCACCGGTTAGTATCGATCGATGTAAGGTGAGGTATATCGATCGATGTCAGATGAAGGGTATCAGTCGACGAACAATTGTTGATGTCGAGCGATGTGACGGTGAGAGTATCGGTCGACGTTGAAGGTGTCTCGGTCGACTGTGGTAGGAAAGTATCGGTCGACAGGGATGTGTTGTTGTCGATCGATGAGGAGCGTAGGTCTTTGCGGATGCTACGTTCCAAGCTGTGAGGATCTTCTGAGTACAAAAGGTGTTTGTTCTTGTTGCTTCTAGTACTGCTGGACATGTATCTGAAAAAGACAAGAAAAAAATTTTGTGTCAAGAAGATAGATAAACAATAAAAGAAAAGTAACTTAGACCTAATCAGTTAAATCTAATGTTATCAAAGTTCCCTGGCAACGGTGCCTTATTTGATATCACTCAAACGTTTAACCCTAAGAAGTGAATTACTATCTCAAATAAGAGGTTCAGTTGTAGTACTTAGGGATCAAATCCACAGGGAACTAAGGAACACAATAGATGTAATCTTAAGTGATTATGCTAGGTTGATTAGGTTTAAAATAGTAAATTGCAGTTTGTGAGCAATAGTAAGTTGCTCAAGAGAATAGGTTTTGGTTTAAAACAATATAAGAAAGTAGTTAGATTCAAGGTTGCTATTCAGATAATTCGGATTATAATGCTACAGATGTTTTAATGAATTGCTTGCAAGATATATGAGAACTTCGATTCTTAGACAGATCTAATAGCAATCGCTAAATAGACTCATCCATTGATCTTATTGTCAGCAATATCGACCGATGTTTGACAGCGATATCGGACGATATGGGTTGTTGTCGATCGATAACTCTATAGGAGTATAGATTGATATAGCATAAGATCGAATCGAAATTGTGTTCACCAATATCATAGACCGGCTCTCGCACAACCCTAGGGGATCTAAGATTATGCCAAATGATTTCAGGACAATGATTAACAAGTTAAATCACATCCATGATCATACTCTAGGTAGCTACTCTAGAGTAAGCATTAGGGTTCATTTGGATAATGAATATCAACAATTCAACATTCCATAGTTGGGGCTAATCCCTCATAACTATTTGAACCCTATATCTATCAAAGAAATCTACTCAGACATAGCTAAGAGATTCATAACAGCAAGGTAATAATAGAGATTCATTAGATTAGAAGATTGAACTTTTGGTTCTTGGAACAACAATTCTCTTTGTGTGTTTCTTCTAAATCTAGAGTTCTATAACCTTTTGAGAATTAAGATGAAAATAATACTTTATTGCTAAGTATAGAATAGAACAAAAAAATTCAAAAGCACAAGAAAAGTATGCAAAGCTTTTGAAGTACAAAAATCACTAGAACAATAAAAGCATGTCTAGCCAAAATAGGCAAAACTATAATTATGAGTTCCATTAGGTTAAAAACTCGTAATGGGCATTATTGTAATATTGGGAAGACTTGGGCTTCAGGTCGGCCAAGTCGGACTTGTTCTCCACGCATCATATCGACCGATGGTACATGGTGTACATCGATCGATGGAGTATCTCGACTTCATCTTCTATGGAAGTGTCATCGATCGATTACAGAGGGTGTGTATCGATCGATATGTATCATTGTTGTCTGATCTTCATAGTCATCTTGGAAAACTCTCCTTTAAGCTCCAAACGGGCACCTAAATCATCTTTACTCCAAAATGCTTCTGATCCTGAAAACATACCTACTAGACTCCAAAACATATATAAAACTTATAAAAACACATCAATACCGTGGGTAAAAGCGGATCAAAATCATGGTATATCAAAGGTATGCTACCAGCTACGTTTACTCCTATTCTTTGGCAGGCCAGAATGTTGAGGTACTGCTTCCGCGTAAACATCTGACGAGCGTAGAGAGACCTGAAGCCATTAGCTTCAACATCTCCCAATGGGATTTCTTTACACGTCACGGGTCCCTCGATCCCATGGCTAGATCAACGAGAAAGCGTATCCCGACGAGAAAGAGTATCCCGATGAGTGACGCACCTGAGGAGGAACCAATTGAGCAGGTCTATGGCCCCCCGCGTGATATGATGCATATTTATATAGTTTTAGCATTTCATTTTGTACATAAATCATCATATAGATTTAGGTTTAGACATCTTTAGGATCCATATTGCATTCATAAGTCTTTCTCAGGTGTTGGAGTGTCCTATTGAGCTTTTGGAGGTGTTTAGAGATATTTGTGATGCAAAAGGATGAAAGATGAACATGGATGGAGACC
>CAKOAT010154489.1:0-16157 GCA_932364175.1 Eruca vesicaria subsp. sativa | reverse complement strand
GACTTAGGTCACTCCTTTTGCCTCCCTTGAGCCCCCTGATGAATCCCAAATGCTTCCAAAAGCTCCATGTGATGCTCCAATACCTAAAAGGGACTCATGTATGCAAAATGCAACCTAAACATGGCTAGAACTTAACCTACATGATGAAAAGGTATGCAAAAGAGTAGATAAAACAATGCAATAATGCAAGACATCAACTATAAATATGTGTTAAACTCTTTAATGAATCTTATCTTGTATTTTCTCTCTAAACCTAAGAACTTATTGGTGAAAGATCATAACTTTATCTTCTTTTCATCTTATTTTCACAAGTTTGTTGAGTAATCTTGATCTCTAATCATGTTTAACCAACAATCAATCATTGTTGTTAGGTTAATCATGTGTATTAGTGAGTAGATCCACTTTAGATTCATGGGATATGTTAATAAGGGTGATCAAGTGTAGATATAAGGTGTTAGATCTTTGTGTTTCCTTTTTAGATGAGTGATTTTAATGCTTGATTAATGTTGGCCTCTTTAATCATGATCATTAATCTTTAACCACCCATAAGGTGTTTGTTTAAATGTCTGAACCAACTCATCTAGCTTTAATACTACCTAGCCAATGATCATTTGTATCTAGGGGTTTTAGATAGTTATTAAACTTAATCCTAATGATTGCTTGAATTAATTAAGCCAATGACCATTTGTGTTTGATTAATGAAAGCAAATGAGCAATTGTCTAGACCTAGANCAATGATCATTTGTATCTAGGGGTTTTAGATAGTTATTAAACTTAATCCTAATGATTGCTTGAATTAATTAAGCCAATGACCATTTGTGTTTGATTAATGAAAGCAAATGAGCAATTGTCTAGACCTAGAATTTGCTTAGCTTTGTTGTTTAGACTTAAGGAAACACTTTGATTGAAAGCTTGCTATTTTTAGATTGAAACTTGATCACCTAAACCAAATACATATTCCCATGAGTCTAGCCTTCACTAATTGAAAGAAAGCTTTGATCTTTATTGCTTATTTAGTAGTCTCTTACTTTAAAAACCATCTCAATATTGATAGCACTTAAATTAAGCTTTGTCTTGCTATTCCTTTGGTTTATGATTACTTTGAACTGGTTTGACATCTTTTATATTATAACATTAGATTAGGAATCTAAAAACTCCTATCATCAAATTGGCGCCGTTGCCAAATTCTAAGTTGATTGTAACATTGGGATTTAGTCACTTGCTTGAGACTAAGTCATTTTTCTTTTACTTTGTTACTGATTCTCCTTCTTCCTTTTCCTTTGAATCTCAGGTGTATGAACTTAAGGAGCCAAGGCTCATCAAGTCTAGTGCCAAGAGTTGAGGACATCAGAGCATTTGAAATGGAGATAGCAAGGAGGAGAAGGGAAGAAGAGCAACAGGCTCATTTACACAGATTGGGGTTAGTGATGGATCAACATCACCAGCAGCCTCAAGATGAAGAGGGTGTAGGTCTAGGAGCTGACAACCTAAGGCCACAACACCCACAGCGCCAAGCAAGGACCATTGGTACTCATGATCAACCTAACATCAATGGTCAAAGAGCTGGTATTAGGGCTCCAGCTGTGGCAAATAACAACTTTGAGATCAAGTCCAGCCTCATCAATATGATCCAACAAAACAAGTACCATGGTCTTGCCTTGGAAGATCCTCTTGATCATTTGCATAACTTTGACCAGCTGTGTGGCACAACCAAGATCAATGGAGTCTCTGAAGATGCCTTCAAGCTGAGGTTGTTTCCCTTCTCTTTAGGAGACAGAGCCCATATTTGGGAGAGAAGTCTCTCAAGGGATTCTATTGAAACTTGGGATGCTTGCAAGAAGGCTTTCCTTACCAAGTTCTTCTCTAGCTCAAGGACTGCCAAGCTACGGAATGAGATCTCTGGTTTTACTCAAAGGAATCTTGAAAACTTTGGAGAAGCATGGGAAAGGTTCAATAGCTACATCTCTCAGTGCCCTCATCATGGCTTCAACATGGAGAGTTTGCTTAGTACATTCTACAGAGGAGTTTTGCTTAAGTATAGGTCCCAACTTGACACTGCTAGCAATGGATCCTTCTTGGGCAGAACTGAAGATGAAGCTTTGGAGCTTGTAGAGAACATGGCTAAGAGCGATTCAGTCTACAATGATGATTATGATAGAAGCAACAGAGGCAGTGGAGGTGATGATCAGAACACTAAGAAGGAGTTGAAAGCCTTACAAGACAAGATTGATCAGCTCATTTCAGCTGGAGCTAAACAAGAGAAAGTTAACTTTGTTGGTGAGCAGAGCCAAGGAGAGAATGCTGTGGTTAATGAGGTTGATGGTATAGAAGGACAAGAGGAGTTGTGCTTTGTCAATGCTAATGGGACATGGTACAAGAAGGAGCCTAACTTTCAGTACAACAACTACAAGCAAAGGTCCTACTCCAACAACTAACAAGGTGGTTACCAAGGACAACAAAATCAAGGCTACCCCTCTTAAGGAAATCAGTCTACACAAAACCAAGCTGGTTCATCCACTTCTTCTCCACAAGAGAGTAGTACTGATGCTATGTTGAAGCAAATCTTGGAGTCTCAAACTAGAAGTGAGAAGCATGTGGGATATGAGCTGAAAAATCGGGACTTTAATCTCTAATAGGACATAACCCTCAAAATTATTCTCTTACAACCTAAACTAATCTATATGACCCTAATAGATGGTAAATTACTATAAAGCCATTAATGAATCTTTTATCTCAACCATTAGATCAAAAATATGAGAACCACATGATTTGTTTCTTTCTTCTCTCCTTTTCACGTGAAACTCATTCTTTTCTTCTTCTTCCTTTCACGTCAACAACAAAACCTTAATCTTTTCAATTCTTCTCTTTAATTCTTTACCAACCAATCTCTTCTTCATCAAATTATTTGTTTTCTAGAGGTTAGATGACGAGCAGCAAAACCATCGACAACAACTCGTGTATGTTTCTCAATAAATGGACTTGGATAATATTATGTCTCTCTTTCTTTCTCTCTCTCATACGAAACGTACAACTTGTTAAACTGGTACAACCATTAACAATGTATACAACATGTATACTGGTACAACTAGTGTTACTGATGGTTCATACGAAACATACAACTAGGTCAACTAGTATATCTATTAGTAACATATGAAATAGGTTTACTGGTATAACACATAAGTAAAAAATGTATAACAAGTATTACTATTATAAATGTTATATCGCGAGTAACATAAAAACAAGTATAAGTGGTACATCTTGTATGAATGTCATTAGTGCTCCGTATATAATTAGTATAACTTGTACAACTACTAAGTGGTGATTTATTATGTTTTTTCAGATAACTATGGATAATAATCGAAGTGTGCTGATATATTCTGATCATGTGGGTTGTTATTCAGACGTGCGAGATGAAGAATGATGAAATTAAATATAGTGAAGTTAATGACTTAAATATACATATTATAATGTCGTGGGGTTGGTTGCAAATGGTATTAAATTATTTTAAGACAACAACTACAAAGAAACCAGTTACATGAAATTATCATATTGTTTTAAGTCAATTAAATGAATCAAAGACGTGCCTTCTCCTTGGCAAAGAGAAATTTTAGAAAAGGGGGAGTGGTAACAAAGAAAATGTCAACAAAGAAAGTGATCAACAAGAAAAGTGACGAATGAGTCTTAATTATATGTTATGGAACCTTCTTATGTGTTGTGAAACCTATTCATATAACATCAATAATTTTTTTGTGTTGTGATATTGGTATAACTCGTATAGTTATATATTGTAATACTAGTACAACTAGTATACCTACTTTATAGATACCAGATAAGAAATACTGGTACAACTAGTACAACTACTTCAATTAAGAAATTTTAAAATTCCATTTGGTTTTTCATATGAAAATAACCACAAACTAAACAAGTCGAAAGGTCATTAGAATGATCCATCATAATTATTTGAAATTTTACCAATTTTTTCCGTAAATATTACACTATCACATAAATTTCCATGATCTATATTATACTTTAAAGGTTTGTTCATTTTTTTATTCACTATATTTTTGAAAAATATACACCGAATATATTTTAACAAAAATAATGATTTCATAGTATATGATTCTAGGTATGTAAATATATACAAGTAGTACAACTGAGTTATTTTAATGTACTATTTGGTACAACTACATATTTCAAATTCTGGACGAAAATACAACTATGTACAAACTTGTACAACTCAAAACTCGGTACAACTATGTATACGATTGTACAACTAAAATACTGGTACAACTACATGTTAATAAATTTATCACATTTTGGTTGTTTACCATGTTTTAGATGTGCAACTCTCTTTAAACATGATAATTGTTCTTTCTTTCGTTTAGTTTTTTTTCTGTTAAATTGGTTTTCAAATAACATATATAAAAAGGCAAATGTTTTTTAAAAATAAAACATTATATTTTATATATGTATATATAACTGATTTCCTAAAAATGGTCTCTCTTAACTATTTTATTTTTTTAATATTTTTTTATAATTATTACACTATCTCATAAGTTTTCATGTTCCACCTTATTCTTTGAAGGTTTGTTTTCTTGTTTGTCTACTATATTTTTTAAAAACCTATATTGAATGCATTTTAACAAAATCAATGATTCGATTATATGTGACATCAGATAGGTAAACATATAGAAGCAGTACAACTGGGGTATATTTATTTTGTTATGTGGTACTACTAAATTTTTCAATTTCATTGCCTAAATACAACTATGTACAAACTTGTACACCCACAAAATTTGGTATAACTACGTATTATTAAAAGAACATAGTTGTACCGGTTAAACCAGTCATACATATTTTTCTCGTAGTTATACTAGTTCTACTATTTATACCAATCATATTTATCTAGCTTTTTTGTCTTTTAGGCTTCCATTTTCTTGATGGAAGTATATTTCTATTCATAACATTAAAATATTTTCCAAGTATGTGCATGCGTATATAAAATCGTATATAAAATCATTGGTATGCCACCTCTTCATATCAAAATATGTAAATTTTACTATGTTCTTATTGTATATACATGCTTTATTTCATATTTTATTTTTATATCCATATAATTAAAATAGATGTTGGGGATGAGAAGTGTTATGATAATCTGACATGACTTTGCTATTTGCAAAACATAAAAATAAAAAGCTATTTGAAATAAATACAAAAATAAACAAATATTTGTATGTCATTTTTAAAACTGAAAAATTGGTATTGCTATCATAATTAAGCCAAGTGCACAAGCTAGACTATTATTGTTATAGTACAAACACCAAACATGAACCCTATACATTAGTTTAGAACTCGTGAGGACTTATACCACGCATGAAATACTGGTACAACTAGTACAACTTCTTCAATTAAGAAATTTTAAATTTTCATTTGGTTTTCTCTATGAATAAAAAAAATAGACTGGACAAACTTGAAGGTACTTAGAATGTTCTATCCTAATTAAATTTCATGTGGGACAGCTAAGTTTTTTAAATTTCATAGCCAAGTATACCATACATGATCCATTTTTCTCTTTGTTGTACTATTTGTACCAACTATACGGGTCATACATGATCCATTTTTCTAATAATTTTGTGTCTTATATGCTTTTCTTCTTTTGATGGAAATACAACAAACTTTGGTATGCTATCTTTTCATATCAAAATATGAAAGTTTCACTATATTCTTCTTGTATATGTGTTATTGATCAATATTTTATCATATTTTCATGTTTATATAAGAAAATGAACATAGAGGCGAGAAGATTACTACATACTCAATGTTAAAACAACACAGCTCAAGTGATGACACAGCTAAATTAGTAATACGACTACCGTACCTAAACCAGTTGTACAACTTGGATTATTTTCGTAGTCCAAACATGAATGCATATGCATAATTTTCCGAACTCAGAATGATTCTTATATCATTTTTTTGGAAATAGTACAACTAGTATAAATAGTACAATTTGTCAGCAAATCATTATCAAAATCAAATATTATTGAAAATAAATTATTCATGTATTTTGACACATGCAAACAGAGAAGGTTAGATCAACATTTCTCATTAGTTCTATACCATCCAATTTTCTAGCATCATTCATATGCTGAAATAAAAACAAAATATCACCATATTAATTATAAAGTAGTACAAGTTATATGCATGTTAGTTATACCAGTTATACGCGTTATACTCAATGTATTTGTACTAGTTATGTTTGCTTTAGTTGAACTAGTCATACTAGATTGAGTTGTACTAGTTATACTAGTTCGGGTTATACTAGTTGTACTACTTTGAGTCGTACTAGTTGTACTAGTCTGAGTCATCCTAGTTGTACTAGTTTCAGTTATACTAGTTGTATCAGTAATACTCTGCGTTTTTCTTTGTCGTGAATCTCGTACGAAAATGATGAAATTTGACTTTAAACAAGATATAATTGATTAAATATGATTATGGGTTTATCGATTTGGGATAAGAAAAAGAAAATTAGTGAACATTTGAAGTAAATTTTGGATTTTGTTTTAAGGTGAATCCATGGAGAAGAAAAAAGGAAGAAGAAGAAGAAGAAAAAAATTTAGGTTAACAGTTGGGTCTGGGTCGGATCATGGGTCGAATCTGGATATTAGTGGCATGGATCCGTAAATATGTTGAACTCTTTAGGTTTTTTAGTTATTTTATTCATTTTTGAATTAAATTTAAATAAAAAATAAATACAAATTAAAAGGGGGTCATTTTAGAATATGTGATACCCAAGTGTGTCATGACAAACTTTGATCCGAAAAATCTGCATGCAAAGATTGATGGAAGCTACAATGATCTCAACAACAAGTTCAAGGCTCTATAGAATCAGTTTGCCTCCATGAGTTCTTACTCTAGTAGACAACAAGGTTCTCTTCCTGGAAAATCTGAGCAAAACCCTAAGGAGACAATGAAAGCTATCACCCTTAGAAGTGGTAAAGAATTACCTTCTAGAGCTCTCACCAAGGATGGTGAGAAACAAGGTGGGGAGGTTGCCATCAACATAGATGATGATGTGGTGATTGTAGATGAGAAAGTAAATGATGAAATCTTGGAGAAGATAGTAGAAGCTAAGGGTAAAGGAAAAATTGGAGAAGAGAAGAAAACAGTTCAAGATGGTGAAGTTGTCACTCCAACAAAAGAAACCTCTTTTAATCCTCCACCCTATGAGCCAAAGCTACCAAGATTTAAGAGGCAGCTGCTAGAGAAGTACAAGGCTCTCTTTGAAAAACAAATGAGTGAAGTTCAGGTTACTATGCCCATCATTGATGCTTTCATGCTTGTACCTCAGTATAGTAAGTTCTTGAAGGATGATGTAACTGCAAAGAAGAAAGAGATGGAGAGTATGATGATCCTAACTCATGAATGTAGTGCTATCATTCAGAGGCTAGATGTTCCCAAAAAGCTTCAGGATCCAGGATGCTTTACACTGCCTTGTACCCTTGGACCTATTGTGTTTGAGAAGTGTTTATGTGACCTTGGAGCTAGTGTCAGCCTCATGTCTTTGTCTATTGCAAAGAAGCTTGGATTCACTCAATATAAAAAGTGTAGACTCTCCTTGGTGCTAGCTGATAGATCAGTAAAGTACCCTGTTGGTATTCTTGAAGATCTCCCCTTGATGGTTGGTAACTGTGAGATCCCTACTGATTTTGTTGTGTTAGAGATGGGAGAGGAAGCAACAGATCCTTTAATTTTAGGGAGGCCATTCTTAGCTACTGCTGGAGCTATTGTGAATGTGAGAGAAGGGAAGATTGATCTCCATCTTGGCAAAGGAAACACCTTACACTTTGACATCAAGGNCATTCTTAGCTACTGCTGGAGCTATTGTGAATGTGAGAGAAGGGAAGATTGATCTCCATCTTGGCAAAGGAAACACCTTACACTTTGACATCAAGGATGTAATGAAGAGACCAACCATACAAGGTCAGATGTTTTACATTGATGAGATGGATGCTCTAGCTGATGAGTTCCTTGAAGAATTAGCACTTGAGGATTCTCTACAACATGCTCTAACAGTTGATAGAGAGACTCAAATGATTGGAGACAATGTTAGCAATGAGCTGGTAAATAGGTTGGATTCTCACAAGGAGATGAAAGTGGAAGGAGAGTTTATGGAGTTGCCTCAAGTAGTTCATCAAGTTGCTTCAGCTGGTCTTCAAGAGAATGCCCTAGAAGATGATTGGAGTGAGCTCAAAGCACCCAAAGTGGAGCTTAAACCTCTTCCCCATGGTGTAAGGTATACCTTTCTTGTCTCTTACAACACCTACCCTTTCATAGTGAGTAGCCTTCTCAATGAAAATGAATTGTCTAAACTTTTAACTGAACTTAAAAAGTATAGAAAAGCAATTGGCTACTCACTTGAAGATATCAAAGGGATATCACCTTCTTTGTGCATGCATAGGATACATCTTGAGGATGAATCAGTGACTTCTATATAACATCAAAGAAGGTTGAATCCTAACTTGAAAGATGTTGTAAAGAAAGAGATTCTAAAACTCTTAGATGCTGGAGTTATATACCCAATCTCTGATAGTAAATGGGTATCTCCTGTGCATGTTGTCCCAAAGAAAGGTGGTATCACTGTCATTAAAAATGATAAGGATGAATTAATACCAACTAGAACCATAACAGGCCATAGGATGTGTATTGATTACCGAANTGTTGTCCCAAAGAAAGGTGGTATCACTGTCATTAAAAATGATAAGGATGAATTAATACCAACTAGAACCATAACAGGCCATAGGATGTGTATTGATTACCGAAAACTTAACTCAGCCTCTAGGAAAGATCATTTTCCATTACCTTTCATTGATCAAATGTTAGAGAGGCTTGCAAACCATCCTTATTATTGCTTTCTTAACGGGTACTCGGGATTCTTCCAAATCCCCATACATCCAAATGATCAAGAGAAGACAACTTTCACATGCCCTTATGGTACCTTTGCTTATCGAAGGATGCCATTCGGGTTGTGTAATGCTCCAGCTACCTTTCAAAGGTGCATGATGTCAATCTTCTCTGATCTAATTGAGGATGTGGTGGAGGTATTTATGGACGATATCTCGGTGTACGGATCTTCTTTCTCTGCTTGTTTGTCTAATCTATGCAGGGTCTTACAGCGATGTCAAGATACAAACCTCGTTCTTAACTGGGAGAAGTGCCATTTCATGGTGAATGAAGGTATTGTATTGGGGCACAAGATCTCAGAGAAGGGTATTGAGGTAGACAAGGCCAAGATTGATGTGATGGTTGGCTCCACCAAAGACAGTCAAAGACATTAGGAGTTTCCTTGGTCATGCTGGGTTCTATAGAAGGTTCATCAAGGCTTTCTCTCAGATTGCTAGACCATTAACCAAGTTTATGTGCAAGGAAGCTGCCTTTACCTTTGATGCAGAGTGCCTTGAAGCCTTTAAGAAGCTGAAGAGTGAGCTCATTAGTGCTTCTATTGTTCAACCACCAGACTGGAACCTTCCTTTTGAGATCATGTGTGATGCTAGTGACTATGCTGTGGGGCTGTTTTAGGTCAAAGGAAAGACAAGAAGACTCATGTGATATACTATGCTAGTAGGACTCTAGATGATGCTCAAATGAAGTATTCTACAACTGAAAAGGAGCTTCTTGCCATAGTATTTGTCTTTGAGAAGTGCAGAAGCTACTTGGTTGGGTCTAAGGTCATAGTCTACACTGATCATGCTGCATTGAGACATCTTTTGGCTAAGAAGGATGCAAAGCCGAGACTGTTGAGATGGATTTTGCTGTTGTAGGAATTTGATCTTGAGATCAAGGATATGCCAGGAGTTGAGAATGGAGTAGCTGATCATCTATCTAGGATGAGAGTGGAGTGTGGTATCCCCATTGATGAAGGTCTTCCAATGAAACAGATTAAGGCCATAAGAGGAGTTGTGAAACTTTGTGAAACTGGAAAGAAGATTGAAGAGGTCAAGGAGATCAAGGAGAAAGAGCCTTGGTATGCTGATTTGGTGAACTACTTAGCCACCGGAAAAGAGCCATTATACCTTGAAGGATATGCTATAAAGAAATTCTACAAGGATGTGAAGAGGTACTATTGGGATGAACCTTATCTTTACATTCTTTGCAAGGATCAGCTTTATAGGAGAGTAGTGGCTGAAGAAGAGATAGATGGGATCCTTACACAATGTCATGGATCATCTTATGGAGGTCACTTTGCAACCTTCAAGACTGTTGCAAAGGTTTTACAAGCTGGGTTTTGGTGGCCACACATGTTTAAGGATACACAAGACTTCATCTCAAGGTGTGACTCATGCCAAAGAAGAGGAAACATCACCAAGAGGAATGAGATGCCTCAAAATCCTATTCTAGAGGTTGAAGTGTTTGATGTGTGGGGCATTGATTTCATGGGACCTTTCCCATCATCCTTTGGCAACAAATATATCCTTGTGGCTGTGGATTATGTCTCAAAATGGGTGGAAGCTGTAGCAAGTCCTACAAATGATGCTAAAGTAGTACTCAAGATGTTCAAGAGTGTGATCTTTCCAAGGTTTGGGGTGCCAAGAGTTGTTATAAGTGATGGAGGTTCTCACTTCATCAACAAGCTATTTGAGAGCCTACTTAAGAAGAATGGTGTNTCCTTGTGGCTGTGGATTATGTCTCAAAATGGGTGGAAGCTGTAGCAAGTCCTACAAATGATGCTAAAGTAGTACTCAAGATGTTCAAGAGTGTGATCTTTCCAAGGTTTGGGGTGCCAAGAGTTGTTATAAGTGATGGAGGTTCTCACTTCATCAACAAGCTATTTGAGAGCCTACTTAAGAAGAATGGTGTTAAGCACAAGGTAGCAACTCCTTATCATCCCCAAACAAGTGGACAAGTTGAAGTTTCAAATAGAGAAATCAAGAGCATCTTGGAGAAGATTGTAGGGACTACAAGGAATGATTGGTCTAGCAAGCTTGATGATGCTCTTTGGGCTTATAGAACTGCTTATAAGACACCTTTGGGAACCACTCCTTTCCATCTTGTGTATGGTAAAGCCTGCCACCTACCTGTTGAGCTGGAGTACAAGCCTCTATGGGCTGTTAAGTTACTAAACTTTGACATCAAGAGTGCCAAGGAGAAGAGACTTTTCCAACTCCATGAGCTTGATGAGATTAGGATGGATGCTTATGAGAACTCAAGGATATACAAGGATAAGACTAAGGCTTTTCATGACAAGAATATCCTGAAGAGAGAGTTCAATGCTGGAGATCAGGTCCTTCTATACAACTCTAGGCTGAAATTGTTTCCGGGAAAGCTCAAATCAAGATGGTATGGTCCTTTCAAGATCAAGGAAGTTAGGCCATATGGAGCAATAGTTTTATGGGGAAAAGATGGAGGAGATTTCACAGTTAATGGGCAAAGAGTGAAGCTCTACATGGGAACTACCACAGAGGAGGAAGGAATTTCGGTTCCGCTCTTCGATTCCGTGTCCGCCTAGCCTAAAGCAAAGGTAGTCAAGCTAGAGACTTAAAACAAGCTCACTTGGGAGGAAGTCCCATGTCTATCCTTGTATATATTTTCTCTTCAAGTATTTTCATTTTTATTGTTATCACTAGTTCTATGTCTAGCAGGTTGATGTTTCAAGTTTCACCTTAGGAGTTGTAGGTGATGAGCAAAATGTTGTGGTTCGGAAGTACATCGCAGGCTTCCACCGCGGCCTAGGCAAGCCCGTGATCTCTTCATCTATACCGCGGCCATATACCGCGGGATAGTGATGCCCGCGACACAAGTACGAAAAATGGGCAGGGATTTGTCGCGGTCTTGGCCGCGGGATATAGAGGCCGCGGTGAGGAGTCGAAGAAAACCCATGCGCCGCGGCCAACCTTCGCGGGATAGGCATGACCGCGGTGAAGGCTCGACGAAAAATAACCCTGTTTCGCGGGCTTTCACCGCGACGTAGGGATGCCCGCGGTCAAGATGTGCCGAATAGACCAGGGTTGATTCGCGGCCTGTTTCGCGACATGTAAAGCCCGCGGCCAAATCCCCTTTGCCGCGACCTGCTGCCGCGGTGGTACGATGCCCGCGGCCAAGGTACGTAAACCGGGTATTCGACTTAAATCGAACCAAAATCGATGTCTTAAACCGAATTTACCCGGGTTTAACCCTCTCCCCTTGTTTATGTCAAAAATTACTCTCTCTTTTCCCTTAGTTCTTCCCCAAAACCTTCATGTTCATCACTTCTCCCCATTAGAATCTCAAGAACCCAACTTCCTCAAATCTTAATCAAATTTGTGATTCTTGTGGCTATTCGTCGGGTTTCTCGTTGTGATTAAGCTCCCATAACTCGTTTTCTCTATCATCTACTCCACAATCAAGGGTATGCTTTTTAAATTTTACGGTTTGAGAAAAATTTCGAATTTTCTTAATGCTCAAATTCCTTGTTGATTGTTGGTTGCAAATGATAGAATGAGTCCTCTATAGTGTTTATTGATAGAAACCCATGTCAATTTCGACTTGAAATTGTGTGAATTGCAAATTTTTATAGTAGGGTTCTTGAGGATTTGGGGCTTTTTCGGATTTGCTAAATGTACCTTGAATTGAAGCTTTAGAATGGTGATTGAGTGTGTTGTTGACATGTTTACATAAGGCTTTCATGATTAAACATTTTCATTTCATAAAAATTATTGAAATCATGTAAGGTTTTTAAGTTAATTCAAGATAAGCTATGATGATTACTTGTTTAATGTATTGAGGCTTGCTTTGTATTTCAGTTAACAATGTGCTCAATGATTTATTGCAAGCTTGATTTAAACTTGATCATCTCTTGAATTAGCTTAGACACTTGTTAAGTCTTTTGAAACTTAAACTCACTCTCCTTTTCAGTATCACCTTTGCAGGAGTACAGGATGGTGAAGGTCACTGAGTCCCAAAAGAAGAAATCCAACATACCACAGAAAAACTATGAGGATGGAGGTACTTTTAAGGGCAAGGGTCGTAGAGGCAAAGAGATAGTTCGGGAGGATTCTGATGAGGAGGAAGCTTCTAACGAGTCTGGTGGTGCTGATGAGACTGCTCACACAAAGAAGAAATCTAAGAAAGCTGCTGAGCCAAAGAAGAAGAAGCCTCCACCTTCAGAGCTTGTTAATCTCTTCAAGGCTATGGACTTCTTGCCGACAGTCTATCCCGATCCTATTATACTGCAACAGTTGGGTCTTTATGAAGATGTGAGGTCTCTATTATCACATATGGGACTAGAGAGCTTGTTGACCTTGCATAGGCCAGGTTATGAAGTTGCCACGGATCAGTTCCTCTCCTCTCTTACTGCCACATACTTTGGAGAAGAACATCCAGAAGATGGATTTGGATTCATCAAATTCAAGGTTGGGAGACAAGCATACAGGATGTCCTTCAAGCGGGTTGGCGAGGTTATGGGCTTTCCGGATAGGTGCGGTTCAGAGATTACTAGTGGACAGGAAGATCCTGAAGGATTATGGAATATGATTGGAGTTGGAACTTATGACACCAAGCTGATCAAGGGAGCAGATATCAGGAACCCTGCTTTACGCTATGTTCAAAGAGTCCTTTCACAAACCTTGTATGCTAGGAAGGATCCAGGACGAGTAGTGGAGGATGAGCTGAGATTCCTCACCTACGCCCTTAAGGATGTGATAGGAAACAGATTTGATAATGGTATATGGGTTCATGATGGAGTCAATGTCAATCCAGGAGTTGTGGGAATTTTTGTGAACCGTCTACTCCATTATCAAGACTGGACATGGACAAAGAAGGATAAGAGCCCCAAA
Organism: Eruca vesicaria subsp. sativa; assembly: GCA_932364175.1. Classification (NCBI taxonomy): domain Eukaryota; kingdom Viridiplantae; phylum Streptophyta; class Magnoliopsida; order Brassicales; family Brassicaceae; genus Eruca; species Eruca vesicaria. Next base: position 2,349 of record CAKOAT010154489.1, on the reverse strand, counting down.
CTAATGGTAGGAGGCCTTATCACACCACTCTTGGAAGCGATGGAGGTTCCTCTACCCGAGCCCGATGCTCCATTTACATTGATGGACGAGACCTTCCTCACAAATTGCAGTTTCCTTAGTGGAAAAATAGGAAATCAGTGGGTGTATAGCTTCAAGGTGGTGAAGGAGCAAAACAACTTCGTAAGGACGTTCCTTCCTAACCAACCCCTCACTTCTGTTGCTGATAGAGAGAACATCAAATTCAGGATTCCTCAAGCGGCTTTTTACAACCCTGAAGTCTATGAGATACCAAGGAAGATCAGTAAGAGCAAGAGGAGACAAGCCACTACTGATTCTCGGCAACAGGGGCAGGCTGCAGAAGACCCTATATATGGCTGTTCTCTGTATTACTTTCAGCCTTATAGCGGAGCTCTCCCTGATGGTCCTCTCCGCCAAGCTCATCAACAGATTAGGACTCTGCAGCGGGGAAACAAGTTTCAGGATAGGATTATCTCAAACCTTGTGAAGTCGGTGAACTATTTGGAAAAGAAAGTGAAGAGTTTGACTTTGCTAGCTAGAAGATCTCGAGCTCCTACTCCTGTCACTACTGATGATCCTATGGAAGCTGAGGAGGCTGGAAATGAAGATGCAGATGTGCCGGTTCATGGTGATGCTATTGCCACTCAGAATTATTATGAGGAACCGCGCACTTCTCTCCGTGAGCCCCGACAGCGCCGACCACAGCGCCAACTTCATTATGTTCCGCCATTACCTCCGAACGACTCGGGCAACGAAACACGATACATCCCTACCTCCGACACAGATGACACGCTCGGTTACACCGAGCAATGAGGTACTTCTCCTATCATTTTGTACATACAACCTTTATTCTTTGCTTTTGTTTATTTTCGGTTTCTCTTCCATTCTAAGTCACACAAGAGACTGTGTGATTCAAGTTTTGGGGAGAAATCAAGTTTCTAATATTTTCTTTTGTTTTATTTCATTGAGTTTTGCATTGTAGATATCTATTTGCATAGAAAATCAAAAAAAAATTAAAAAAAATTCAAAAACAACAAAAAATATCATGTAGTTGCATTTTCTTTTGTTTTCTTGCATTGTAGATATCTATTTGCATAGAAAATCCAAAAAAAAATAAAAAAATTCAAAAACAACAAAAAAATCATGTAGTTGGATCATTTGCATTCTCTTTAGATTGAGTCTAGAGCATATAGGTTGCATTCATGTGCATTGGGGACAATGATTGTCAATTACCTTGCAAAGAACATTTGTCTAAGGCTCAAAGTGACACCCTAGTTAAACATATCAAGTAGCTTAAGCATCTCTTGAAAGTCTTGCACGCTTCGAGCCTTGAAAACTCTTCTTGAAAACTTGTTTGCTTGCTTGAGATTAACATATATAGTTCTTGAAGCCAACTTCAAACTGAACTTGAAGTGAATGAACTTAAATTCTCTTGCAAATGGGCACTTGCATACTTAGTCATGGATTATACATATTTGGGTTATCTTATTCCATTTTACCACTCTTTGTTAACCCAAATGGCACCTCCATACCCTTAAACCCTTACCATTCCTTGAAGCCAACATTTATTTGCTTGAGTGAGGCTTTTTTTGTGAAAGCTAGTCATGTGCAAAATCTTGAGAGTATTAGGAGCGACAATGGTTTGTTCTTATCTTATGCTAGCACTAGGACCTCATTTTGGCTAGCACTTAGGATGGTATTTGGGTTTATAAGTTGGATTATGATTTTGAGAGTGAGAGGTGACAAGAAAAGAATGAACAGAGTGAGAAAAAGAAAAGAAAACCACTAGGGATTAAAAAAAAAAGAGAAAAATGAAGTTTGAAAGCTCTAAAATCCTTTAGAAAAATCCCCTTAGAATCATAAAAAAAAAATGAAAAGAAAGATTTGGGATAGACAAAGAAAAGAAGAAGTAAGTTAGGAATTAAGAGCTAAGTGTGAAAGTGTTAGTAAGAATCCCTAGTTGGTTAAAAACAAAAGGTTAAGTGTGTTCATTGGGTAAGTGTAGAAGATGTGTAATCTTTTGGGTTTTTGGGGCTTTGAAAGAAGAAGATTTGAGCTTAGAATGATTTGAGCTTACCTCATCTGGAGAAAAGAATGCAACAGAATCCGGATCAACAGAACCAGCTGGATTCATGTGGGAACCGAAATTCACACTTGTCGATTTCCGTTAAATAAGGAAACTTAGGAAAACCCTAATTTTCCAGAGGAACCGGATCTCTGCGAAAGCCAACGACAAGTAACCAAATAAATGCGGAAAAATATGAAAAACATAGTAAAACGAATTTATAAAGAAAGTCGATCTTATTTCCGATTCGCGTAAGAGCGTTGCGA